>VXAC01003098.1:240540-292507 GCA_013399225.1 Rhipidura dahli
AATTTTGTGCCTCATTTTTGAGGCACAAAATGCAAATGATCTTTGTACAGCACAGTTTACCTTCCTGGGTCACTTTCTCTCACTGAGGGGCTCCTCTGTCTCCCCAGCTCAGGTGGTTCTGCAGTGAACAGCCCACTGAGGATGGCAAATGCTGCTGCACTGTGCTCAGGGAGTTGCCTGCCTGCCTCTGACCTTTATCAGAGGAACAGCTTGTGGACTGAGTCAGGCAGCATCCATGTAAACTGTCCATTGCCTTGCTAATTCTGGATAGATAGATAGATCATTTTTCTCTCTGGCAATAGCTGCCTTTCTGAGGAGCAGAAGCACTTGCAAGTAATTTTGTTCATGTGGAAATGTTCACTGACCTCCACTTCCATGCACAGTTACCAGAGGAAAGAGAAGAGTCTTCATAGTCACCAGACTATGAAGAGGCCCAGCTTGTTTGGAGAACAAGCTGTTAGAAAATGCAGATTACCAGAACATTACATTTCTCTGTTGATTTCAGAGAAGAAAATAAAGTCCCATGTTGTGCATGAGTAGACGTGTTATCATAAATTTCCTATTTTTAAAAATAACATCAGTGATAATCCTAGAACAGGATTCACCAGTTGGAACTTAGCATTACAATGAAGCACAAATACAGTTTACTAAACTCATCAGCAATAGCTATTTTTGGCTTCTCAGCAGTGAACATTTTAATGCATAGTTAAATTACTACTCACAGCCATAGAAAGAAGCTCTTATTATTTGAATTTTTAGAGCCTTACTATAAATTGCAAGAGGTGAATTTTACACTAACACTATAAAAATAAAATGGAAAACCTCTAAAGTGCTACAATCCAGAAAATATATGCACAGTTATCACAGATCTCAAATGCAACTACAGATAATTTTAAACACATGGTAAGCTTCTCCTTAAGTTCTTATATTTTAGGGGGCATAACTGATCTAAATCTTATTGTAGTCACAGAGTAATTTTGCTTTGAACATTTGTGTAGGTAAACCTAGTGCTTCTAGCTATCATAGTGATATTTACGGAAGCTGGATTGTTTTACAATTTGCAACTCATTAATTCTGTATATAATTCTAAACAAACAAGGAGATTCTTATGCACCTCTTTAACTCAAGAGCAATGCATTACAATGAAATATCAGCTATCAACAGTTGTTTCACGAGTAGCAGAACTAATGAGGTCAGTGTGTCTCTCAGTTACTTTCTGGCATTTCTGTACACAGCAGTGTGCCTGGTGCTGTGTTCCACACCCCCAGTCTCTGCCTCTCTTCTTTCCCCACCACTACCTGTCTGCTGAATTTAACTGAAATTGGCTAAATGATATTCCATCCAGATACTGCTGAGGGCTGACTCTGATCAGACAATATCACAGCGCTTGATTGTTTTCAGCATAAACAGTAGCATAAAAACTTAATTCTTATTGCAAGATAAAACCTCTTCCAGTGCAACTTGTATAAGTGCTTCTTGTCTTCTCCACATGACTACTCATGAAGGGAAAGTGTCTGTCCTCTTTCAGGTGACGATTTTAGTTTAAGGTTCTTTTAAAATGTTTGCAGTTATTATTATTAATTTATTGCATAGTTTTTAATTTTTTTGCGAGTGGAAGGAAAAACTCCCTTTAGATCAGATTTCTGACAGACAGATGAGGAAATTAGAGAGGCTATATCCTGATTTTCCATTCATTCTTTGAGATACAAGTAAAATGTGCATAGTCAGTGAAACACAAGAGCCCTCTAATTCCTTATGTGATAAAACTGTCCATTTTTCCATGCCTGGTACCTCTTGTCTTACACAAAACTTGATGTACAGACTGACATATGAGTTCCACATTCTAATACTTCTTTTATTTTGAAGATTGATTTTCTCAGGCCATCTCATTGTTTCCAAGATATCCTCAAATACTCCTTTATTTATACTTTTTTTTTTTAAGGTCAGCAAGCCTCTTGTATTTATGTTCAGCAGCACAGGCCTATGAACTGGTCCTGCCAGTTTTGAACCTGTTCAAGTATCAGGTTTCTGGACATCCAGTCCTTACACAAACATAATTTGATTTGCCAACTGAATAACAGAAAACAAAACCACAATAGAATGGAAACAGAAGTGAAAATTGGAGGACTACGAGTAATACAAAGAAAGGAAAAATAATTTAATTCCAATGAATAACTTAAAATACATTTTAAAAAATTATATTATCATGGCACTAACTTGAATGCCAGTAATTGCAGACAAATTGAAAACTATGCAACAAATTAATAATAGCAACTTCTTGTGCAAAGAAAAAATAGGAAAAAAATGTCAGTGTGGGCTTCTTCTCTGAAGAGATTTGATAAAGAAAATGTTGGCAAATGTAGGAAGAGACAAATCACACAGTCCAACAACTACAGGTAGTATTTTGAAAGGAATATGGATGCTATTAATTTTTAAAAAAAGCATTATTGAATGAGGAGGGTATATACAAGTGGACTTCAGATACAAAAAGGGTGAGAAGTGTTAAAAAAAGAAATGAATTCAATGAGAAAAGGCTGAGGGAGAACTGAAGAGAAATTGAGATAAACACATAATGCAGGAGGCTGACTAGAAACCACCTCTGAGCAGAAAACATCCAATATACAGTCATACATTCTGTGTGCCACTTTTCTACACCCGGTAAATGAAGTAGGTCAAATCTTCTCCCAGCGGTGGAGGGTGCAGTGACAGAGCTCTGAGACCAGGCTCCTCTGGTGTGCACTGTAATGTAGCCCAGGGCAGATGTAGAAAACACAAATAGGAAAGTATTCCTAGATGTCTTAATATGCTTCTCTGGGTTCAGTGCTCAATCCATTGATTGTATCATCTTTGCCCCAGAAAGTCTTTGCTGGAGAGGCAACCAGTTGCTTACCAACATGGTTGAACTAATTAGAAATGTTAGCATAGGTGGCAACCTGGGCTTGAGGGATCCCAGTCTTGAGGGGTATGGGCCTGGTGAAGAGCAGAGTCAGAACCTTGACATTTAGGAGACTGAGATTTAAGTTGTTGTAGTAATTAGTGGATGGACCCTGCTGGGAATTTGCCCGCAGAATAAAGGAGATGAACATAGCTGTCAGATCTTTGAGGACATTTCTCTTAGAGCTCTCAATTCCCAGATGGAAGAAATCAAAAAAAGGAAGGCAGGAGACCAGCAGGGCTGAGTAAGGACCTCGTGGTCAAACTAAAGTGTAAGAAGTAGCCCACTGGAGAAGGACTTGCATACTGGTGGGTGAAAAATTTGACATGAGCCAGCAATACGCACTTGCAGCCCAGAAAAACTCTTGCATAAAAAGTGTGGCTAGCAGGTTAAGGAAGGTGATTTTTCTCCTCTACTCTTCTCTTGTTACACCCCATGTGGAGTACCCAGGGTTTTTTTACTGTCTTACTGTTTTACTTCATCAGAAAACTTGGTTCCCCCCAGAAAATCCCCAGGAAGAATCAGTTTGAGCAAATTCATTCAAATGATTTCATAGGTCAAGGGCAACTTTTTATTTTTTTGTCTCCAACACCAGAGGAAAAGACAGCTAATGTCTTGGACATTACGTCAAACTGACAGGCTCTGGTAGGCCCAGGTTCAGCTCCCTGACCTACCTGGGTATTTTGAGTTCTGCTCCTTTGCCCTCTCTGTTGCAGCTTCTTATACTCCTTATTACATCATCTGTGGTGTACAAAACCCTGACATTTATTTTAGTGCAAAATTGGAAACATTTAAGAACATTTGAAATATTTTTAGAATGTTTATGCTATTTATTTGTATAGGAGAAACATAGTCCATGTAATTGAAATAATGAAAATAGATGAACAAGCCATTAAAAGTATGAATAATCACGACTTTGTGCATTGCCAAATACTAGTGTCTTTAGTGGCAATTACCTATCTTGCATTAAACAAAAGTATAAATATATATTCAATGGGTTCCCAATCTCAGTTAGATGGGTAACAGTGAATTCTAACATTTAACTGCATGGCATGAGGCAATGATTAGTCAATCTAGCTTTTGGATATATTATTTCCCAAGCAAAAAAATAGAAGTGCTGCTGCTTTGTGGTTTTTATTTCAAATACCTTTTGATAAAATCCATCTCATGGATATCAGAGCAAAAGCTAGTGGTAGAAACCAACCCAAAATATTTTATACAAAAAAACCTCAATAGCTCACAAATTAAGAAACAGAACTGTGGGGCATGGAAAATAAAGACATTAAGTTGGACAATTAACATGAGGAGTAAGTTGTAGATCCTCATTAGCAAAGACTTTGGAATGTTCTTGACTGAAGGTCATTATTTACTGTCAAAGATTCAATCCAATTTCAGCAAAATCACACAGTGCTAACAAAACCTGAGGTCACAGCTGCCTGAAAAGAGAATCATTATTGTCTTGGTACTTTAATTAAAGGAAAGAATGGTAAGGTTGTTAAATACTGCATTAGTAATCTGATTTTTCTTCTGGAATCTGATGCAACTCCTAGAATATAAATCTGGTTTGAAAAAGGGTAATATGCAAATCAGAAAACGTAAAGCATGAATCACATTTGAGTAACTGGGTATATGCAAATTAGTTATTTCATAAACATTTTATAGAATCATAGAATTTGCAGGGTTGGGTTGGGAGAGATGCTTAAGATCATCAAGTCAAACCATCAACCCAGCACTACCTCTGTACCCTCTAAACCACTGAGTGATACCACCCACTGCCTGACCCAGACACCCCTCAAACATCTCCAGCAATGCCGACTCCACCACCTTCCTGGGCAAACTGTTCCAATGCCTGACCACCATAATAGTGAATTTTTTTTTCTAATATCTAATCTGAATGTCCCCTGTCTTATTTTAAGGTCATTTCCTCCAGTCCTCTCACTGGACACACTTTGATAAGTTTCCGTCTCACAAGTCGTTTTTTTGGATGAATTTTTACATCAGGATGAAATTTTTTTCCTGCTATGTTTCTTCAGTTTACACAATTTCCAAATAAAAACTACAATGCAGAACTGAAGTGCCAGCTGTGGCAATTTTGGATGCTTGAGTCTCATTTAAGAAAGCTATTCCAAAGTTTAAAAAACTTAACCGTCAGGTTAATCCTCAGGTTTTTTGAATTTTAAGGTGACTTTCTGAAACTCCGAGACTAGTTGGTATTTGCAAATGTAATTTAAGATGTTCCCAAGTTTATTGCAACTAAATTTATGGAGTGAATTGTAGCAAGTTTGTAGGAATCTACTGAATTTAGTAATACAGCCTAGAAAAACATCTCTCTCTAGAGGTGACTCACATTTAAAAAGACTCCTGGCACTCTGTTCAAAAGCCTCAACAGGTGTTGAATTATGCACAAATAAATATGTATCTTTGAAATCTTGTCTGATTTCTGCTGGATAGCTTTAGAAATACAGATTTGCTGGGCACAACAGGGGTTTGCAGTGCATTTGCTAAACAAAACTGGAAAACTGCAAGGTAAGGTACAATGTTTGAAGATTGATTATCCTCAATTTTTGCTTCCTAAGGAAGTCTCTGATTAATTGCTGTATTTGTTATTTAGCATAATTTGTCCAAATTCAAATGCCAGCTCACTGCAATCATCTACTTATTGTAAGTAGAAAAGCAGTATATGAAACATAATTTCTGAGTAGAGAGCTGGTTAAGCTCCTCCAAGTGTATACACGGACTGATAGGGAAAAAACCTTCAAAACCAAAGGGCAATTCAGCACAGTGCATTGGAGTGGGAGAAAGCAGCTCTTAAAAACAAGTGTGAGAACAGTGATCAACTGTGTATGTAATTTCATTATTATTTCATTAGTATACTAAAGCTAGATTATAGTACACTCTTAAAAGTATACTTCCCCTTCAAATGGGGAGTGCGGGGAAGAAACCATTTCTTGTTAAATTTGGTTATTTCTGAGCAGGAGTGTTTTGGCTTTGAAAAGTCAACATTATTCAAAATCTCAAAGATTTCTGTATTCAATAATGATATTCAGAATCCACTGAACAAAGTGAAATATGATTAATTGCAAGAAAACAAAATGCTTTGACATACTGTATGAAACAAATGTATCATTTTACTTTCCTTTTGCAATGTTGCATTATTTTATGCAAAAGCATCCTGTGTAAAAGAGGTCCTGGTGTTGTTTTGTTGCACCTTGAGACCTATTGACTAATAGCATTATGCATATAGACCTGCATAATCAAATGCATAAAGAAATTAGAGTGCCAGAAGCTGGACTATTTTAACACTTTCTTCCAAAACTAACGCACAAAAAATGAAAATGGTCTAAAAACCCTGTTTAGAAGTTAAAAGTCTAGCAATTCCCACAACATTTTCTATAATGTCATAGCTATGTATTTTATATTCTTCTTTGGCAAAACAGTCAATCCCTCATTTTTGAATATGGATTTAAATGGTCGTGGCTCTCTGCCAGAGATGCATCTAACCAATGGATATGGGAGTACCCGGTCTACAGTCCTGGCTCAGCTGAAGTCACCAGGAAAAGTTCCTTTCACTCAGTAGTTTTAGGATTTTACTCACAATTTTAGGCAAATGATGTTCAGATTATTTTATGACACTGCCACACATCTATTTATGCTGCTTTTTAAAGTGTTGTTACATGTGCTTCTGCTCTGGGATACAAAGAGCAGGGAGGCAGCATCTCCTTTGCAGCAAGAAGGGGTAAATCATGAGGAAAGCAGGTGCAGGAGAGGGGAGGAAAGAAGTCTCATTTTGGGGGCAAATGAATGAGTTGGAGGGGTATGTGGAGGATTGTCTCCTGTGGGAGAGACTCCAAGCTGGAGCAGGGAAACAGTGTAAGGAGTCCTCCCCATGTGGACAAATGAGCAGAAGAGATAACGTGTGATGAACTGACCACAACCTGCATTCCCCCTACCTGGCAAGAAATTTTCCGTAGATCATTTCGAAAGGATCACTTTTCATGGGTCTCAGGACACCCTGTTCTGCAAACCTTTACCTCAGCACAATGCCTTTGGCACACAGATAGCTCTGCTGGTAGCAACATGACAGCCTGTGTGGGCAAGGGTTTCAGCATCCCAACACTGAGATTCCTATCAGGGAACCGGTAAATCTATAAAGTAAATCTTCAGAAAATCTCCCAAGCACTTCTGGCACATATAACTGAGACCCAGGAAAGATTTATTTAACATGTTTGAAAATATGAAAGCTTTTCTTTTGTTCAAAAAAGTTGTGATAGCAATTTAAAAATTAAATAACTCTCATGCCCCAGAATGTTTATTGCTGAATTATCCTTTTAGGATTTTGCTGGATCCTGCTGTGCCATTTATCTCTCTAAGAAACAATTTCTTAAAGATTTCACCATTACCTTCTTGCTGTAATAAAAATGTGTTTACTTTTTACAACTTGAAAAATGTATGTATGTGCAGAACACCTACACATGTAGTGTTTTTCTTCTGGGGAAAAGATCTGTAGTAGAGAGAACGAATTCACTGCCTTCTTCCTAGCATGAAATATTTACAGACTGCTTCAGTGAAGAGCAACAGCCTTTCTCTAGGAAACAAGATTGGTGCTTTCTCAAACCCTGTCCACAGGTCTTGCTTTTTAGCTCAAACTAGTGCACTTGCAGCACCTGGGGGATACGTGCCTGTGCACCCACCACCTTTGTTTCCTTGCTGCTAATGTTGGTTTTGCCCTCCGACTGAAGTCTGCTCATAACACTGCAGAGAGGGAGGCTGGTCACTCTCCTGCAGAGGACCTGTGTTTGAAATCACTTGTGCTTCCCAGTGGAATCACTCAGGTGGATCCCAGAGGACTGCTCAGGTGGGCAGGCACCTCTGGACATCCCCTTATCCAACACGTGGCTCAGAGAAGGGTCAGCTGCAGGAGGCTGGCCAGCACCTTGCCCTGCTGGGCTTTAAATGTATCTCCATGGACAGAGACTGCCTCTCTGGACAAGCTGTACCAGTATTTTACCACTGTCATAGTAAATGATTTTCTTCTTACTAAATGACTGGGCACCAGAGGGAAGAGCCTGGCTTCAATTTCTTTGCTTCCCCCACTGCAGGGATTTATATACATTAAGGAATTCTCCCCTGAGCTTTCTTTTCTACAGGCTGAAGAGTCCCAGTTCTCTCAGCCTCTCCTCATATGCTATGCTCCAGACATTTAACCACCTTAGTGTCCCTTTACTCCAGCTTGTTCGTGTCTCCTGTACTCTGCCTGGCAGTCCCAACGATTGGTGGCATCAGGTGGGGCTGACCCATGCATGGACCAGCACAGACCCACCAGGAGCTGCCTCACTGACATCCCCTGGCCAGAGGTGTTAGAGCAATTCCTTCTCCTGGTTTATTTCCCCGGAGCAGCAGCCAGGGCAAGGATCCCACACACTCTGCCTCTGATGAGTGCAAGCAATCAATCTGACTGTCTTGCAGCGCCTGCAGTTCTCTCTTATGAGATTTTTTTTCAGCTCAAATGGCAGCACTTCTATTTTGTTCCAAACAGCAAAGGATCTGAACTTTGAAAGCTGCCAGATTCTAAGCAAACTAGTTATCTTCAGACATTGCTCACTAAGGCCTTTTTCATCTCTTTGACTTGGGTCACTGGCACATCATTTCAAGTCAAACACACCAAACTTTTATTCAGCATGTTGAGGGCTCATCCTGACCTAAGTAAGTCAAATTCTGGAGATTAATGGATTACACAAATTTAGTTTGAGTTTTATTAAGCATTTCTTAACACTATACTTCAGCTACTCAGATATATTCACACTCTCAGAAGATATGGTAATTTGCCCTTCTTAGGGCATCCATGCTGCAGATGTTGTGAGACTGACAAGTGCTTCTCAGTACAGTCCCTCAAGACCCTGTAAGTTTAAACTGAATCTCAAAGATAATTTTCAATCTCCTAATTTATATATACTGAGTTAAAGTTCACTGTACATAATTATATTCAGCACCCTGCCACAAAAGGGAATCAATCCAGCCATACTCTGTTAACTACACTGCTTTACGCTCAGCACCCAAAATATATTTTGTGGAATTTACAAATGCAACATCTTTAAAAGGCAGCAGGAAACACTGGAAACAGCCATTGACCCAAAATACCCTGGAGAACAGAAGTGCAGAAAGCACTTGCATCCTTTTATCTTGGATAAATGCTTTCCAATTTCTTTGCTTTGATGATTTGGGATTCTGCCAATGTACAACTTATGAGATGCAGTCAATTGTTTAATACTATTGTGAAAAGTCTGTGTTTTTTTTATTTCAATCTGCGAATGTGGGATTTTGTCACTTTATGAAAAGTTCTGTATCACTCACCAGATTCGGCACAATGATGAGCCATTAACCTTAATGACCACCCTGTCTACACAAAAGAAATGCTCAGGAGGCCAGTTACAGGCAGAAGAGTATTCTGCCCCCCCCCTCCTTCTCCCTTTCTATAAAAGCGTACAAAAGGTAAAAAACCAAACTTTCTTTTTGGGGCAGCAAGATAAAGCAACAAAGCAGGGAACTAGAAATTATGCACAGAAGGAAAAACAAAGGAGGCTTCTTGCAAGAGAGGAGAATCTGTGCTTCACTGTCGATGAGTCTCAGCCTTGGAAAGCCTCTGGCCTGTGGAAGCTCTGGGGGAGATGCTCTGAGGCAGCACAGGGAGCACAGAACCTGAGCCCAGAAAACAAAATGCAAGCTGCATCCAGGCTTTTTTATCACTCACCCTGTCAAGAGAACACCAGATTTGAATGCCCACTGATCTGAGTAGTCAGCTATGTAAAGCAAGAAAGTCATGCACACTGGATGTCAGCATGCTTTGCCCACTTGACAACTGTCAGTCTGAAAAGAAGGGCAGAAAATCAGGCTCTGCAAGCTCCTAAAGTGCAGTCATAAGGGTGGTTCCTGTTCCTTTTCACTTCAGCCTCCAATTTAAATGTCAGCTCCATCTTTGGGTGAAAAGCAGAATATCCCACTCAATTAAAAAATCACTGCCCCAGAAAACATGCAATTTGCAAAGTGGGAAACAAAAAGCAGCACCAACAGTGCAAACACTTTTGTAGAAGCTCCTAGTGCTGCTCCCTGCTTCACATAGTTTCCTGCTGTTTCCATCCTGGCTTTGTTAAAATGGAATAATTTCATATGGCAGACACAAGAAAAATTAACATTTATTATATTTCATTACTGTAGTAAACGACTCAGTCAATTTTTAATTAAAGAGAATTTATTAAATAATCAAAGTATGAAATTTGATAAAGCCATAAGAAAAAGCAGCCCCGAGTCAGGTGACTGGTGCTGGGTGAACTGAAATTCGGACACTACCTGCTCTGAATCCTTCTAGTTCACAAAGCTGTTTCTATGGGGTATCCTTTTATATATTTTTGGGCTTTGCTAATCTTGTCCCTTTTAGCATATTGATGTGGTTTTTTTTTGTCTTGCTGACAATGCCTGGAACCGGTAGATGTAGATCTTTTGCTGCTGGGATAATCCTTCTGGCAACGCCTATTATTTTATCGTATATGGATTGAATGCATATTGCTGGAGCCTTGCCAGACTGGAAAATCCCCCAGAATACCTTTCTTTGGAATGCATGTCTTTGTATCTATATTTTCTCTCGACCTTAGTAAAAAAAATGCTGTAGTCTTATTTTTAGCATGAATTATTTTGCAACATATACTACAATTACTATTTAATCCTTTCTATTCTATAAAGGTACATTATGCATTTATACTTGATATCGTTTTAATTAATAAATTTTCTATTTAATCTCCAGCTCTGTTGAAATTATTCATGGTAAAACAGTTATGAATTAAAAGGCTGTGTGAAACTCAAGAAAATGTGAAGTTTTACCCTATATTTGTTGGGGTTTTTTTTAAGCCTGGAATTGGCATCTTTTTATTACATATTAGTGTGGAGAATACATGGATAAGGAAAAGAGAAAAGCAGAATAAGCTAAGTGAGTGTGATTTAATGTTATATGACAGGAAAGAAAAACAAAAAAGCCCTGCCAGAACAAATGGGGGCTTCAAACCCAAATGTTAGTTCCATATAACCATCAAAGCCAAACCGCAGAGGCAAAGAGTTTTTGTACTGCCATCGCTTTACATCTTGCAAAACATGCAGTACAAAAAACCACTCTTCCACTTAGGCCTAAATCCAAAAATGATACTGAGATGCTTGTATCCAATTGAAATTAATGGTCCATTTAAATGGAAGGGAGGAGGAATCTCAAACCTGATGCAATGTTGAAGCACTATCCATAAAGAGAGGACTCTCAGGCAGTTCAGACATCTAGCACACTGGCTGATGAAGAATACTTTTCCATGTATCTTTTCCTATATTCTCTGTATAGGTAGCAGCATCCTGGGAGCCAGACATCTGAAAATCAGATATAATGATACTCCCTGCACTGAAGTTATTTGTGCAACTTAAATTTCATATGGTCGAGTGAAAAACACCAAGAATCCTAACCTGTATGCTCTGGTGAGACTCATTGTTGAGTTTGCAAAACATGGAGATTATAGTCCTTTTTTACACTTCTTCCATGAATGGGAAGAATCATTATTTAAAAACTGCAGGAGTAAGGCAACCTCTATGATGAAAATTAATGCAAAATTAATTAGAAAGGAAATTATCTCAAATGTGCTACTTTTCTGACTGAACTCCAAGTTTGTATCAATCCTTCTAGGCACAGACATAAGGAGCTCTGGAATAAGAAAAAAAAAAAAAGAAAAATAAATGAAGCATAATAGAGTGTTAAAATTGGAGCATTGCTTTCATACCCATGAGATTGCTTTTTCTTTAAGGTATTCCAATTATCCTGACAGTAAAAGAAAGAACAACTACATTAGTATCATATTATTTCCATAACAGCTATCTTCAGTCACTTCTGATCTGACAAACTTCTACATATATTGTGCCTAATAAGCTTGTTTTGTTTTTTTTGCAACCCCCTTGATGAAGTGTAAATCACACCACAATTGTTTCACTGGAGGCTTGCTATATGCATCATCCTACAGGGCCTGCTGCTAAGACAGAGCATGTGGTGAGGCTCCACTGTGGCAACGACTACCAGCCCATGATGCATTAAAATCCTCAGCTCCTCAATGCTAAAGATCATTGTGTCCTAAATAGGAATTCTATCATCTGAACAAACAGTAATCCCCTGCTCTTTCTGGTAGTGGTGCAATATCAGCAATTAGCTGCTGAGTCCCAGACTGTATCCCAGAAGACCAAGAAGAACAGCTGCTTTGGCACACTAATGGCCACTGGCATTATATCGTTCTGTTTTTAATTTAGGCAGCATATTGCTCTTAATTCCCCTCCAAGAGACAGAAGAATCTACAAAAATCATCAAGAAAGTTCAGTCATTTTCATGAATGCTCATGAGAAGTCTTTTTTTAACCTCATTAAACCCTCCCAGGCTTTTCCTGCAAGGAGTTTTCCCCAAGTTGCTGGTTGCTCTCATAGAAAGCTGGTTTTATTAAAATTCAGTCACTGGCATTGTACATGTAACACTGTAAGGAGACCTGGGTGTATCTTCCAAAACAGCGGATTCCCAAAAGAATGACAGACAGTGGCTATATGGAGGCATTATGTCAAACAACTCTATTATTAATGATGTGAAACTGATGTTGTGTAAAAGTCAATACACACCGTTGAGGTGCTTAGAGTGGCTATAAATTCACTTTTTTTGCAGCAAATGTAAATACAAGAGATAGAAATACGCTAAGCAGTTCAAAATTCTTTGGTGAAAGCAAAAACTAATTTGTGTGCTACATCTTTCAGTCTTGTTGAATGCAATCTTACGAGCTGTAGCAATCTTGACCAGAGTTTAAAGGTATCCAGTCACTGAAATGTTCATTAAGCATTATCTCACGAGGCAGTTCTGTTTGCTAGAATGATCTTTTTTAATTAGTGAATTACAGAACCGCATAAAAACCTTCAGCTGTCGTTGCCTTCTGCTTACACAACATCTTTCTGCTGCCTAAGAACTAAATTGCTCTGTAATTGTATCCTCCACTGCAAACAAGCAAAAATGTACTTCAGGAAAGCCCTAGGAATTCTTAAGAGGGTCAGAATAAAGATGAAGAAAAACACCTTACAGGTTAATATAACCAAGTTTTCTTTTCCATCTTTCAGAACCTCTTAATGGTAGCTATTTTGTTGAGAAAAATGTTGGTTGTTGATACCACATGAGTTGTGTGAAACCAAAGTGGCCCTTACAAAACAAAATATCCCCCCACCAAAGCTATGGGCAAAAATAATGCAAAACCCCCCGATCTGTGGAAGATATAGAAACCATAATTCTGGCTGGGAAATATGCAATTCTGCCTGATCAAGCACTGAACATAGAGCTGTCCTAATACTAGAAACATATTCCAGCTAGATTTTTGGGATGTCTTGTTTGTGGTAGACTCTTCTTTTGCCTTGATTAATCACTACTCAGTGACAGAATGATGGACTATTGTATTCTTGTTGTCAGATGAAGGAGAGAAGCTGGGGATATTTTATTGACAATTGTCTACTCATCCAATTACTTCTGCCCATTTAATAAATGGTTCAAAACTGACAAAAAAAAAAAAAAAAGAATAGTAGCTTCCAGAATATAACTTCTGTCTGTTGTCCATGGAAGAGGCTGAGCTAATCCTGTGTATATAGGAACATTCTGGTTTTAGCAAGAGATTGTAAATAGATATGATACGTAATGATTGTGAAAGGGTGCATGAGATTTATAGGGTGAGGGTAGGAGTACCAGTTAAATAGGTGTAAACAGCCATTCTGTCAGTCAGCGAGTGCACAGTAAACAAGGGAGCACAACATTTCCAGAGTAGTCTTTAGATTAAGCAAGTCAGCACTCCTGCAGTCCAGTTAGCCCGAAGATAAATAATAGGTGCTTAGCTCAATAGGTTATCTGAATGCAAAAGCCCCCTCTGTAATCTTGCCTGCACGACTGACTGTACAGGGTTTGAGCAAAGCTGTGACAACATCAATACACAGATGCCTGTTGCATCCGAAAAACAAATACATGAGCAAAGCAACCAACAAACCCCACAACTCAGACAACACCAATTTTTTCCATCATTATCAATATACATATGCCTTAATTGAGAAGAAAGTGAGGGAAAATCGTTCACAGCAATTTTCTACATTGCTTCAAAATAAATGCACAGTGACTCCAGAAGAAAAAAAAAAATCACACCACACTACAAAACAGTAAAGTTGGTGAAATCAAGTAAGAAGCTGATAAAAAAGTACACGATCCATAAAACATCCTGAGAAAAATGATGAGGGAAGAGGGAAGCAGAGCTCTAGCAGTGTAAAGGAGGAAGCTGAAGAAGCTGGGGACCTCACACAGTTTTATCAACTCAGTTTTTACTTCCTGGGACTGAGTGACAGCTTAGAGTGAGAAGTGAGCCCAAGAATGCTCCACAAGGACAGTAGTGCAGAACTAATACCACCTTGAGCAAATGGCACTTTTCTTTGCAGCTTTGAACATTCCTCTGCCAAAGATATTTTTAAAAGGAATTGTGCTTTATTTCATGTACTTAGAAATTCAGTGACTCCTCACAGAAGCTGACATCACTGGGATTAGGAGAAAAGGATCTCAGTTCACCTCATCTCATCAATACCTAGAGCAGAATCACGCTCTTCCCTCTTCTGATCATAATTTTTTCTTTCATATTTTAATGAGTAATGACTACATGAAATTTTTGAGGATGAAATGTAAATGATGTTCTAATAAAAACCATGTCACAGGTCAATAGCTTCACGGACATGGGAAAAAATTCATGAATTGCTTGGCTTCTAATATTTGGTTTAAACTAAATGAGGGCATTTTTGAGGTCAGTTAAAATGATACTGCATCTTCACCTCATGCATTTTTGAATTAGTAGCTACATAGCCATTAGCCCAAGTATTTTGAGACCTTTTTTTTTTTTTCCCATCTCAGATACTGTGCTGTTATGAAAGGTTATGTAAAGGAAACTTTTTTTGGTCATCTCATCTGTCACCAGCTGATGAAGATCATTTAGAGCAAAACACAGTTTAACAGTGCAAGTTTTCATCTACTACTGCCCTTTCCCCTCACTTTCAGGCCTTCAGAAATAATGAAGAAGAATGGGAAAATCAGTACATTTTCAGAATTAAAGTTTAGACATGAAGATATTTTGTATAACTATGGCCTTACCAGAATTAGTGTGTTTTTATTCTTACAAGAGTAATTGTAATATTTTCCTCCTTTGTCCCAAGCACAGTCATGGTATTGTACAGGATTTCTTTTAAAGCTCATTGAATGCTGGGAAAACTGTTATAACTTCAACAACAGATGACTCAGAGGAAAAGATTGCACTAGTGAACTGGATTTCAAAAAGCATTATCTTCGTCTTCTTTGCATATCCTTTTCTGCAAATATCCATATAGGATCTCCCTAGCACAAATTTAGTTGACATTTCCTCAAATAATCTAAATTTCACTAGATACATTATACATGATTGGAAAAAATTATATTCCTGGGATAAAACTGGGATTTTACGGAGTGCAGCAGACAGTCCTTCTAAAAGAATCAGGAAGATTTAAACAGCACAGAAGCAATAGCCTTGGTCCCGACCAATTGAGCAGTATATCCTATCCAATAAATTCTATAAAAACTCAACTCAGACTTAATAAAAAAAGTAAATAGTAGTTTAGGTCAGATATTTTAATGGAACACTATAATGATTAAACTTTAAAGGATTGATTATTTTTATTTTTACAGCAACAGGAATAACATTTCTTATTTTATTACAGAAAGTAAAAAACTAAGAGACAAAGACATTACTTCCAACAGCTAGTGTCCTATGTCTGGAAAGAATCAGCATCCCATTAAGGCAATTACTGTTCTCATTTGGAATCCTGATAAGCTCTTAAATAGTCTGTCATTAAGATATATACAGCACATCTCTTTAATAAGATCTCTTGATTTGATGAAGCCCTTATTAATACCATCGAAGGTCCCAGAAGAACACCTCCATTTTTTTGTGAGTGTTCTGTTCAAGATTACTCTGGTGTCATTGACACTGCTCTTGGTATAATTAGGCTTGTATGCAGAGTCTTCATCTTCGGTTTGCAAGACAGTTGAGCAATAGTGTTCATGTACCAATGTGAGGAAGCTTCATTTACAGGAGAAGCTTCTAGCATTAAAATAATATATTTATTTTTTATTATTTCATTTTTAAAGAACAAATTATGCAGATTCTGATTCATCCCTGGTTGTCTAATTTTCATTAGATAGAGAGGAGAAACTTTATATAGTGTTTTTATAGTAAAAGCATGCCACACTTTAAAAACATCTATTCGAAAAAAACTTTTTTCCAACAGCCATATTCTTTTGTTCATCCCGTTCTTCTGTTACATGATGATCACTCTGCACTGATACTTTGTATTGAGGAGAATAAAATACACTATAAAATTCTCATTCATGAGGCAGGAGTTTGGATTAAGAACAAGTGGATACCTCCTTTGTTGTCCAATGCGAGACCCAGATTCCGTACATTGATTAAGCACTTTATCCCAGATAAAATCCTATTAGCCAGAGTTAAAAATGATTGCCTGATTTGGAGGGGAGGGAAGGAAAATGGAAAAGCTAGAATGGATAAACATATGCTACATAGAGATGTTAAAAAGAGATGGACCCCTCTGACCCACTGCCACAGCTATGATGCACAGACAAACTGAAAGCTGTCAGATGCACCTGACAGAGACCATGAATATTGGTCTTTCCTGAAAATCAGGCTGCTGGTATAGGTACTGGATGCATGCCTTGGTAGCTAAGCAAGCACCAAAATTTGCCCAGCCCTACCACCCACATGAACACATCACCTCTAGAATTCCTACCATTTCAATTCACACATCCAGCACTCAGCAAATCCTAAAAAGACTATTAAAAATTGCATGCAAAATATTGTTGAAAATCTGGTCACTTTATACATTTTAACGTGGCCAGAACTGTTCTAAACACCTCTTTAACTCTTCATATTTGCCTTGTGATTCAGTTATGTTATGAAAAGCTTAAAATGCCACTGAAAACAGTGAGACCATGTGAGAATTTATACCATGTACCTCCATGCTGTTTGATGGCAAAATCTCTCTGGGAAAACATTAGAGAAAAAGTGTTCATTTTAGGATAATTGTCATGGTCCAAGAAGTTTCTATAGTAACAGTGATTTTAAAATGAATTAAAAGTTACAATGTATTCAATGCAATTTTAGACACCATTAGTCCGGACAATATTTGTGGAATTATGCATGAAAAGGTGCTATTTTCTTATTGCTTATCATTCAGAGGTACTTCTGCATGCACTGAAATTTTCCATATCCTTTCATTCCACTTTATTTTTCACTTACAAAAAAGTTTTCCACCAAGAAGAAAAATGCAGACACATGTCCAATATTTCATCAAAATACTTAACATAAGACCCTTTTCTAATTCTCTTTGACACATGCAGGGCATTTGTTCAGTTCATTCTGCATAGCTTCCAAAATGTTAAGACATGCAAAAATGAGTAGGTAATTCAGAATGTGGAAAGACAACCTGCCAGTCTGACATAAGTAAAACCTGGGAGAAGTGTGTAACTATGTCACAGCTAACCCTCACTGTTGTAGCCAAGCACTTCCTGCGCTGAGTGGCACATTCCCATCAAGAAATCTTCTGGGAGACCAAGGGGAGACCTCACAGCTCTCTACATCTTCCTCATCAGGAGAGAGGAGGGGCAGGCACTGATCTCTTCTGTCTCATGACCAGAGACAGGACCTGAGGGAATGGTCTGAAGTTGTGTCAGGGGAGGTTTAGGTTGGATATCAGGAAAAGGTTTTTCGTCCAAGCGTGGTTGAGCACTGGGACAGGCTCCCCAGGGATGTGGTCACAGGAACAATCCTGTCCAAAAAGTGCTTGGACTATGCTCTCAGGCACGTGGTGTGATTCTTGGGGCTGACCTGTGCCGGGTCAGAAGTTGGGCTTTGATGATCCTTGTGGATCCCTTCCAACTCAGGACATTCTACATGCCTATGATTCTATGATGCCATGATTCCCTGCAAATGGATGTGATGGGACTTTGATTTAATTGCAAGGAGAAGGACAAGTGGCAACTGCCACAGCACTGTTGGAAGCATTATGGAGGTTGGATTTAGATGACTTCACCAACCCTGAAGCAAGCAAATTATGATAGATACCCTGAGTTCCTAGAGAATGAGTGCCTTAACTTGTTTTCTCAGCTCCCTAAGGCCTTCTCAAATGAAGTAAAATCCATTCAAATGCTTCACCTGGCAAAAAGTTAGGGTAGCTTACTGTGTATGAACTGGAATAACTTTTCTACAATTCAGTGCTATTTGTCCTCTTGAATTCTTTATTATTGCCAAGAATATTGCCACAATTTAGAAGTAAAAATGAAAAAGAGGCAAGTGATCACAACTAGTAATAGAAACAATCTTTGTGATGAAACCTAGTCTTCAGTAATTCATCTGCAAAATCTTGTACTGCCTCAGGTTTAGATTACTCAGTTATTTAAAAAATCCCTCAAGCACTTTGTGCTTTCCTGGTGCTGTACTTTGTCTGAGCATTTGCTCTTTTGCTATTGCGATTCTGGGTTCTCCTTTTATTTCTACCAGCTATACCAGAGCATTATCAAAGATATGAAAAATTTGCATTTTAACATGAGGGCTCCTGTATACCTCTTTTCCCCTCAATTAATGTAAACCCATAAAAAAATTTAAAGAACACCTGTGCTAGCAAAAAAGCCCCATTGAGTCGTTTTGCTGTCTAGTTTCTTTGAATTATTGTGTGATTTACCAAATTTCCTAAAGATATGTATTTTACATCTGCAAGTAATGCATGGACATGAAATGATATACACTCAATGCATATGCATTATAATATTTATATTGCTGCATACAGATTTCCTTTCCATTGCTGAGGCTGCAGATGGGACTGCAGGCACCCTGTTCAGACTGCTTAAGCAAATTAGTAAAATAGTCTGCTACCAATAAGTCTTATAAAAAAAGAGCTTTTTAAAGGAAAAAAAGAAGGAATGTAGGAGTGGAAGTGCTCAAGTACCATCAGGAAATAGATATATTTCTAACTTATTTAAATAGCTAAATGTACTGGGTCAGGAGGGGATGGAGTTGACTTTCCTGGTAGCAGCCTTTATGACGCTGCATTCCAGATTTGAGACTAAAACAGTGTTGACCACACACCACAGTTTGCTGAACTATTGCTGAACAGTGTGAAGCTTTCTCCATTGCTCCCTCAGTGAGGAGGCTGGGGGTGGGCAGGGGGTCAGGAGGCAGCACAGCCAGGGCAGCTGATCGGAGCTGGCCAGTGGGATATCCCATCCCGTGTGACATTGTGCTCAGCAGTAAATCTGGGTGTGTTTGCCTGCTGGGGTGGCCGCTCCTTGGAGACTGGCTGGCACCAGGCTGCCTGTGGAAGTGGTGACTGATTGTCATTGCAACAGTTGGGGTGGATTTTTTCCTCTTCACCATCTTTCACTCGACCCCAGAATTTTCTCCCTCTTGCTCTTCTGATTCTCTCTCCTGTCTTACAACAGGAAAGGGAATGAGTTGCTGCGTGTATGCTTAGCTGCTGGCTGGGATCAAATCACAACACAAATTTATATCACACTAGGGATCCAATAAATGAAAATCACCATTCTAAATGGAACCACAACATTTCTTAAGGAATATATCTTTTTTTCAAAGGCATTTGATCTGTAAATTTTAGGACTCTAACAGTAAAATAAATACAGTTAAAAGTCCTTCATCTTGAGAACAGTAAAGGAAATTATAAGTTCAGGTTCAGTTTGACAAACCATTTACAACTTGCAATACTGGACCTCTGAACCCACTTTTTAAAAATTAAAATGGGCATTTCTACATTAAATAAAAGCCCTACTGGGAAGAATTCATGAAGTGCTAACAATATGCCTTTGAAAAGGATTAATTTACAGGTGAAAGGATAAATATGTGTTAGAACTAAAGAAAGGGGATCAGGGATGGAAAGAGAAGTGTTGCCAAAGCTACACTGTGTTGCAATTACAGTAATCCAAGAGCTCTGTTCCCTTTAGTCCAATTTTTGGTGCTTGAGTTAGTTTATTCCTACTGGAAAAATAAGTATTACAGTTTCTAGTGTTCTGAGGTGGTCTCATGTTACTAGAAACTCTATAAACATTGCAGCACTTTTTAAAATTTTGGCCTGTTCTTTTAAACAAGTTTCTCCATGTTCTCCATAGAGGTCCTGAGCAAGTGCTAGACGACAGTTGTGAAGCACCAGATGTTACCAGAGATTTGATTTTGATTTCAACAGTTTGTCAAAATACACTTTCATTGTTGCCAGTACTGCTTTTCCCAGCAATACAAAAACATTTATGACTAATGGCACTTCAAAATAATGATACAAGTTGCTTTGAGGAGAGTAGTGCTTGGCACACTAGCCTCTTTTCTAAGTTAAGAAACATGGTTTGCTTTCAGAAAACTGAGAAGCTCCAGGGCTCCCTCCCCCATCAGTAAAACTTAATTTCCTGCTGGAAGTGGATTAATGCATGTGTGATGTCATTATACAGATGTTTGCAACTGAAGAGAATATTCTTTGGACCCACCCTGATTAAGGTACAGCTCTATCACAATGCTTTCATTTAAGCAGCTAAATATTAGAAATCTGTTCCAAGTGTGTCACTTGGAAACTCGTGAGTGTTTTACAGACAGAGGAAGGATAGGACGAATTTTACACCAAAAAGCCTTTCTTCAGTTTTTCCATACCGAGACAATCCAAGAACTTAGCTTGGACAGTGCTCTCAATTTCTGTGACCATGACAGGAAATGCTTGCCAGAGATTGTAGGAGAGTGGTTCCAAAACCCAACGCTTCTTTCCAGAATTGTATTTGAAACTAATTTTACCCATTTTACAGATACGAAAGGTGCAAGTGGAGACTGTTGTAGAACATCTGTAAGCAAAGTGAAGAGAGGGAAGAAAAAAACAGAGAGAGAAAGGAACTATGCTGGATAGGATAGCAAAAGGAGCACTAGTAGTGAAACAAAGGAGGTATGCAACATGGGCACCACTGGAAAGCAGCGTTCATGACTTTCCAAAGGAGTGAAGACAAGTGAGTTGGAGAGTCTCTGTTTAAAGAAAAGAGCAGGCTGATCTAACAAAACATTTGCTTTCTTTCAAACATAAAGGCAAGCTTTGTGACCTTGCTAGAAAGATATTTTTCAACTGCTTAGGTCTATACTGAGAGAGAAAACAGCTGCATGTAAGTTGTGCTTATACCATCACTTAATTTTACATTTCCTTCCTAATTCAGGAGGCAGTATCAAGCATCTGCAGGATACAAGATATATTTGTAGCAATCACACAAAAGGCTGAAAAGGATAAATGAAAGTACACCATTGGCCTAAGTGTGATGTACTGACCTACACTACCGTGCTTGATAAAAATTGTTGTTCTCCCTGTGTTTACCTGTGTTTTTTCTAAAATCTCTCTGCAGCTCTCTAAAGGTATGGTTCTGTGCTAATTTTCTGCTTTTGTAGGAATATGTTACAAAGTATTAAAGCTGCAAAGGCAAAAATCTTGAAAAGTAGGAAATTTTATAGTTCAAGTCACACATAAAACTTTAAATCTACTGCCCCCTGTGCACATGTGGTATGGCCACTTTTTATGCCATACCCACACAGTATTTTTCCCAAAGTAGACCTGCACTACGGATATTGCTCAAGATACTCCCTCAGGAAGTGGTTTAATATTTTTGTGAAATTATAAGTCAGCCTTTACAAGCTTTTCAGCCCATCACTCAGGAACCTGGAAGTCTGTGACCAATCATTTAATCTCCAATATGATATTATGTATTTCACAGCTGGAGGAATAGAGACAAAGTCTTCTGTGGGCAACATATGGGCTCAGCAGTAAATGCAGGGTTATAATTTAGGACCACCTGACAGCTAGACATGTGTTCTGACATGATACATTTCTTTCAAATGTGATGAACAGAAGGACGTACAAACCAGATCAGACTGTAAGCTTGCATGCTGTCTCTGACCTTGGGGAGCCAACAGGACAGTCTGTGAGGACAGGAGAAGCCTGTGGTGATATAAATACATTGTCTTTGTAAATACTGTAATATTTTCTGGGGAATGTTTCAGTCTTGAGTGATGTCTGACTCTGAGACTTGCTGGTACAGAAGTGATGGGGTTTTTTTACTTAATGGCCATCAGTTGTCTTCTGTGAATTGATCCTGGAGCCTTCTAATAACATAAAATATCTTTTGTCCTAGTAAAGTGAGCTGAATTTGTGTATGCTCTTTATTTCTGGTTGAAACTGTGGAGATATAAAAAAAAGTATCTGGGATCTGAGGACCCAATATGGAAACCTGTAAAAAATGTTTTGCTATGTTTACATAATTTCTGGACAGGATGATGGGGAAATTGTCACCTGCAGATAAATGAAAATTCTCAGTGAGCTTCCAGAGCTGAAGGGGAAAAAAGACATTGGTGAAACTGAGATTAAAATCTGTATTCACCACAAAACCATGGGTGCTGAATCTTTTTTAAATTAGAAATTTGATTCACTGTTCTGGTGCCTTGCGCAGGGAAAAGACAGATGAAGTTACTGGGATAGAAAGAAAGGGGACCAACCTAGAACATACCCTTAATTTTTTATTTGCTGTTACTGCTTTCTGCTATTTGGTGCCTCTTTATCTGGGACCCTGAGGTCAGTTTGAGTCTGGATGCTAGATATTAATATTCATTCAGCATCAGACAATACTTTTTGTTTGGATTATTAGCCTGGATACAACTTTACTAAATGCAAATTACTGCTATTACACGAACACATAGTTACTGCATTTGACCTTGGCTGGTTAAATCCTAACAGAACAGCTCTGATACACCAAAATCTGTGAATTAGGGCAATTATTGCAACATTAACATACTTAGCACATCTACTCAAAGAGTTTCTTTCCTTTAAATTACTTACTAAGTTTTATATTGAACCTTTTTCAACTGCTAAAGCAAAGGAAGCAGGGCTGCCACAGGCTGTCACTGGTCATATTGGCTCCTACAATCTGAACAGCATGAAACTCTCCTTTGGGAAAAAGTTCATGATGAGAAATGGTGGGAAAATTCAGGTGGTATGAATAACTTACATTCTGATGACAAGTAGCTTGATACTTCTAATTTTGCAACTTTCTCAGAATCCTTCATGTTTTTTATATTTAGTTGCTTCTTTTTCAATAAGAAGAAAAAAGGTGAATTCAAACTCTCTTCTATTCAACCACAAAAGCATTTCATAGTGTGCTCATTAAAAAGCACTTGGACTGTAAACTAGGGACATGTCACCATTATATTTGTCAGTGTTGCAGACTGAAAGACCTCCTCATCCTGTTTAAGTTTCCTTCGGTGGGAAACCAAAACACACAGCAAAGTGTTTTTATATCTGTGCAATGCTTGCTTTGTACAGCTGAAAAAGTATGCAGTGTCATAAGGGGTGATGTACCGAGCATTTACAATGGTTCCTGCCATGAGTTTTCAAACAAATGTGTTAACCCATGCTAACCTGGTTCAGTGCTCTTAAAATTATTATATGCTTTTTTTACAGTCCACTTGCCATCTTTGCTAGTACTACAAATGCTGTCCATTGCACACATGCTTTTATTTTACTGCACCTTTAGGCAAATTTAAAGCAAATAAGAAGATATAATTATGTTTGATTAAGGTAGCTTGATGGTATATTTGTGTCAAGTAGTTCAGTGTCTATAATTCTTTGCTTTTTGGTTTCATTGAATATGTACAAGGGATAAATAGATCTCAGAAGGTGCTGTGTACTCTGCTCTGGAGATCTACTTTGTTCAATTTAAAAGAAATGATTGCAGTATTATAGAATAAGAGGAGGGACGTGCACACCTCTGGTGAATGATTCCCCAAGACTGGAATTACCCCTCAGAGATGCCCATCTGTCTCCATTGATTATACAGGAAAACATTGTTTATTTAGGAAAACTACATGCTAAAACAGACTTATCAGCTCTATACCCACATTGGCTGCAGGTGTTGAGGGCTGCAGGTGTCACCACTGGTGGTGGTGACAGGGACGGCTTCTGTGGGAAGTGTCTGGGGGCTGCCCCATGCCAGACACAGCTGTTTTCAACCAGCCCACTGCAGGGCACAGCTGAACCCCTCAGCTGTGATGGGTGAACCTCAGGCAAAGCAGATTTAAGGAAGGCTAAAAATGCCAGACAGGCAAAGAGGAAAAATAGAGGGAGAAAGAGCTCTGCAGAGGCTAAGGCTGGAGAAGGAGAATGGGAAGAATGTGCCCCAGGCATTGGAGCAAAGTCCCCTGCAGCCAGTGGGGAATCCACATCGGAGCAGGCTTTCTCTTGAAGGACTGCAGTTCATGAAGACCCTACACTGGAGAAGGTAAAACTCATGAGAGGGAGATACGGGCAGAGATCAAACTTTTACATGGACCATAGTCCCTCCCCACTCCTCCTGTGCTGGTGAATAGAGGAGTTTGGAACCTGGAGTGAAGCTGAATGTGGGAAAGGGGGAAAGAAATTTGTTGTTTCAGTGTTTCTCTTTGATTCTTTCTATTCAAATTTATTTTAATTGTCAGTAAGTTAAATTAATTTTTCACATTCAAGTTTTGCCCATGATGGTAATTGGTAAGAAATTTCCCCATCTTTATCTTGACCCATGAATTTTTGCATCACATCTTTCCAGTCCTGACAAGGAGAGGGAGTGAGAAAGAGTCTGAGTGGGTGTCTGGATGCTGGTAGAGGTTAACTCACCATAGCACCTCAGCTTAAAATAAATGATATTAAGTAGTAAATGGAAAAGAGGAGGCATGCCAGCACCCATTTTATGAAAAGTATTTGCATAACTTTTCTGAAAAGAAAATCTCTGTGCCTAAGATTAAGGCATGCTCTAAATAATTTTACTGTTATTTCTGATTCAACTACAATTAGAAAATACAGCAATTCTTTACTTCTGATAAGGCATTATTTTCCATTAAACCTGTTTGTGTGACGTCCCACTGAACATGAGATATGCCACCGACCGAAGATGCAATATCAGTGTGCACAAAATCATAAAGCCAGAAGACTGACTTTATTAGTTCCTTACTGTTTTAATTTTCTTGAAAAACATGATTTTAACTAGTAATACATAAGAATGTTAGCAGAAGAAGAAATAAATGATTCTGTGGCATGGCTGGGCATATTCTACTTAGGTTACATGCTGGCCTTGAAATCTTATGGTCTAAATAACGAAGGCTGAGCCAGTAGGACAGCAAAGATCCCTAGTGTAACCACATGCTTAAATCAAAAATGCTGAAAGGCCAAAACAAGACCCTAGCTGTAGTCTAGGTCACTGCTGCTCTCCAGGTCTCCAAATCAGCTGTGTCTGTTTTCCCTTCAGTAACGATACATGCTCTCCTACCAATATTTGTGCAGGATGAAAGGCATAGAATCTTTGGAACTGCAGCGTGTTAGCAGATGCACAATTAATCTAGTCAGGTTTCTTTTCCTTAACTTTTCTTGATAACCTTGATGAAGCATATTGCTGCTACTACATTCCTCTGATTGCCTGTCTCATTAAGTATGTACTGAGTAACAAGTGACAGCACTAGCTAAGAGGCTTTATGGCATAAACACACAAATATTGAAACAAGCCATTTCAAGTGCTCCAGAAATGGCTATTTTCATCACGTATTTACTTTTAATTAAAGATGCATCCACTTATAAGGACATTCATCATCATGATCATCATGCTACTGGCAAGGAAATCCCTCATTGTGAGGACTCTACCCTTACTAATCGGTTCCTCTTGGGACAATTTAGGAGAGATAAATAGAAATGCATAGAAAATCAATTCCTCATCATTGCAAAATTGAATTATTTCAAAAATTTCATCACTCCATACTGGGTTTGTCCTGCAACTTCATGTCACTATTCACTAATAAAGAAAAAGAACAAAACCACCATGTTATTAAGTGCCTCTACAAATGATGGACTTCAGTCCCTCATATCTGATGTAAGTGCTCTTAATAGAACACATGGTTCTTAAACTGGTACAGTTTAAAGCAAAATTGTTTCTTCCCAGAAAAAACTTCAGTTGTAATGAACTCACATACCTTGATTATAAGAAAAATAAAAAAAATTCTATCCAATTCTCAAATGAGTCTAGTGGTAAATGAGGCTGTGGAGTGCTATGATGGACAAGATGGGGCTGCATTTGTTCTGCCCCACCAGAGATTCACTTTCTAGGGAAGACAAGTTTTCTTCCTGCAGTTGCTTCTGTGGCGAGGATGGAGAATCAAAGATCCTTGCTCCTCACTACTTTCATAAACCAAGCTTTAGGTCAGCACTTCTAATGCCTCATCTTCCTGGGATCAGTTTTGCCATGAGAATGGAAACAGGACTGCTAACATTTGAAATTTTTTATTTTAAAATACGTAATCTATCTGCCATGGCATAAAGATTTGTAGGAGAAGCAAGAGCAGATAAAATGCTTCTTAAGAGATTCTACCTCAACACTTGACTCCACGCAAGGGCCAGACTATCTTAGCTATTTGTACTGAGCTCTTCTTCCAGCTGACTTTATACTGTGAAACTAAAGTTTGTAGATTTTATGCTGGTAAAGTTTGCCTCCATTGTTAAGCCCCATCGACGTTTGTCTTATTAAGGTTCTGCAAGGCCTCTGCTTTAGAGTGCACACAAGTGCAAGCATCAACATATGGAACCAGTGATGGTGCAGAGAGCCATAAAGGCTTTATTGCCACTATGTCATGTGAGTTATGTAGGGCATCCCAAACAAGTGGCAAAACAACTTTTACAGCAATGTGCGCTGTTATATTTCAGTTGTGCCACCCAGAGTATATCACAGCAACATTAAAGAAAAAAATGTAGCAAGCTTTTAAAATAAAATGTTGTTATTGAAACTGCTTTTATGTCATCCTCCACCTGCAAAGTGAGTTGCCTTGCTTGCCCACAAATCCCAAAGATTTAGGGAACTCTTTGCCTGGGTTACACTATGCACATATTTGGTGCACATATTTAGTGAAACTATAATGCTGTCTACTTCTTTTTATGTTCACTACCTTATCTTTGTTGCACAGTTTAGCTTTTAAGATGTGTAATTATATATACATGTTCATAATGACATAAAATCCTACTTTGGTTCCTTGTAAGTCAAAATTACTTATTCTGCCACACAGTTTTTTGCAGTTAGGCTTTAAATTTCACTTGCTGCCTTGAGCTAAAATGTATGTGAAAGGAGGTGCAAGGTCATCTACACAGGATATTAACATTTTTACAAAACAGGAACCATTTCTACCCATATCACACTATGCTTCCAGTCCTATGGTATTAAAAAACCCTGCTTACACACTGTAGTTATTTCAAAACCTATTAAAATGCCAGGGATCACTTATTCAAACTGGGCTTTTATGGTTAATCAGGAAATCTAGCATTGATTATACTGCATCTGCTTTTAAATAAAGCAAATGAAATTTGCCCACTTAAGAGTCATAATCAATCCCTCTGGGACACTGAGGGGGAATTAGCATATTTAATTACCCTGCAATGGATTCTTTTTTCACTCAATATTTAAGACATATTGTATTTCTGCAAATGGTGACTACGTGCTTTATGAACTGCACAAGAGACCTGGTGTGGCTGTGAGGAAGGGGACTATTTTTTTTCACACTGCTACAGGATGATAAATATTTCCTTCTACCCATTCAAAATTATTTGATACCTAGGTTACGATCTTTGAGTGGGAGCTTGCCTGAAATACATTGTTACTAGTAGTCAAAGAGGTACAGGGTTAATTAAAGAGCGGGCACCTTCTGAAGAATCAAGTTCTGGGCTCCCAGTTTTATCCCCCTTCCCCAAATCAAGCCTTCATTTATACTTTTGATAGAGCTGGAACTGTTGCAGTAATGTTGCAGCAACTGAGTGCACCTACAGAGGTGTACAGAAGCAAAGCCCAGACCAGGACCACGGCCAAATTCATCTCCTTTCTACATCATGTTCTGTGGGACTGTCTTGAGGTCTGTCTGAGCAATAGCTGGGATAGTTCTTGCTAAAGGGTTCATATACCCCCTAAAACCCCAAACTCTGTAGGTATGTGGGTTATACTGGAGCACTGAGCAGCATTTCTGTTTTCATTTGCAGTGGTCTTACATGATCAACCCTGGGCAAAAGTGGCCCAAAGTCCTTCCTAGAAGGACAGATATATCATCTTAAGGAGAAGCTGAGAGTCTGTGGCACAGTCTGCACATCAGGTATGGTGCTGCATGCAGCCCAGGAGGCAGCAGCTCAGCTACCTTGTAGAAGTGGAGGTGGTTCATGGCACCCCAGCTCTGGAATGTGGGAGTGTGTGGATTCAGCCCATGGCCCTACTGCCTCTGGGTCTCCCTGCACACCCTGCCCCTGCAGAGAGCTTTCTGTGTTGAGCCCTTGGTCATGGTCTTATTGCTCATTTTTCCCCCTCCACAGGCTGATTAAAAATGAGGGAAACTGTCTTTTCTTCATCTACCCTCTGTGAAGAATTTTTTAAACAAGGAAAAGGGATTGGAGTTTTCACTGGTGATTATTTCTGGATTATTAATTACCTTTAATTACTATGTAACACTAAGATTAAAATGCATTCTAAAACTTGACACTTCAACCTTATTAGCTTACTACAAGAGTACGGTAGTTTCTAACAATTCTATTTATCAAAGGTAAACCGCTTATTAAGACCTTCTAATTATTAAGGTAGTGTAATCAATCTTCAGTAAAATTCCATTAGAGAGAATAAGCCCTTGAGGAAACTGCTTGTGACTCTTATGAACTTGACCAAGTCTGAAATGTATAAGAAATCTCTTTTCAACCACCGTGAGTTTCCTATATTCAAATTTTCTGCTTTGACTCTGTAGAAAGAAAGGCTTTTGGCTGATTGTTTATATGCCTCTGGAGTGCTTTAATCATCTTGTAAATGCTGATGTTCTTATTATTCATTTTTTAATAAAAATTTTATTCCACAAGCAGATAATTCGATGACAGGGAAGATAATTCATAAATGCTTTAGAAAGCACAATCTTTCCCCCAAAGCTCTCACTGTATAAATAGTTTAGAAATACTAGTCTGCCTCTAATTTGCCTCTTTACTGCATCATCTGGGTATCATCCCCCTCGTGTTATTTAATCTGCTCCTGTTTTCAGTATACAAGTGGACTTTTTTACTTAGTTCATCCACAAATTCTGTGAAACCCCTTATCCCATCCACATTTTGAGTTTTTCATGTGTCCTACCCTGTATGGTGTATATTGCTGGACTGGAAATCCTTTCCATCTGCAGGTGTGTGACTTACTTGCTCACACTGGGATGGGAGGCAGCCTGGCTTGCAGCACCATCCCCTCCTCACCCCCAGAGCCAAGCAGAGCTGTGTACTTGCCTCCCAGGCTGCTGGGAGGTTGTCATTTGGGAGTCTTTCCTATCTGAAAAGGAAGTCACAGACTTTTGGCTCTTAAAAAAGTCTGTCTGGGAGAAGAAGATGGAAGTAACCTGTCCAGCCTACAAAAGACAGAAATAATCAGAGTTAATTCCAAACAAAGCAGTGAGTTCCTTTATCCCAGATGCACTGTGACCTTCAGAATCACAGCTACTCTTTTATTAAAGATTTGTTCATCATGGTGACAAATTATTCATCACTAAGCTAAAATGCTTGCTTTTGTTTTCTGTTTTCCTCCTATTATCCAGATGAGACTGTATTTCTTTCACTTTACACCAACATTCACAGTCTGTCCTCATACCTGCCTGGTGGCATTTACCAGAGCATTCTGCATTTTTCCATCTCATCAGCTTTATACCTTTCTAAACCTCATCAGAATTTTTCCACCTTCATATAAGCCTCCTAATAACCTGACTCAATTTATTCCTTACAATTTATCCTACAAATGAATGTTTGTTTAGTCACCCTCAAACTAACCTTGCAACAGCTTCCTGCAATTTTTTGTGCATACACTTCAGCATTGTTAAGGAAATAAATGTTTTGGAAAAAGTTGAATGCAAAATGATACAAAGGCATATTACTCTTTGTGCTTTCTACAATAAATTAAACATGAAAAGTATCTTTATTTTAATGATTGTTTTAATAAATCTTTACAGAATAAGTCTCCTGCTTAAAGAAGAAATAGAAAATTAAAATATTTTCTAATTTTCCACTGCAAGAACTTGTGTCTTATTTTTCAGTTGACTTGAAATGCATCAGAATTTTATGCAAAAACATAGTCTACAAAAGCAACACATAGCAATCTTTTTCACTCGCTTTCATCACAGAAACCTATTAATAAAAAACTTGATAAACATTACAAAAGGCTGCCAAAAATGGGATTGTTTTTCAGGTTCTTCAAGAGAAATTCATGTTCTATTTTATTATGGATACCTTTGGTCTGTTGAGCTCCAGACATCTGGAAAAAATTCAAATATTTACTTACTCCCAAATTAAATAGTCCTTAGGGAAGGTATTCTGAACACAATAACAACATTTTGGGAAACGAAAGGAGATTTTTTTTTTAATGATTATGCATTTTTATAAAAGCATATGATTATTTCTACTGTAGAGCTGGGCTTATCTCCCTGCTGTATATTTTTATTTAAGTTTAATTAGAAAACTATTATTGTAGTAGTTTTTTATTTGAATGAAGTTAGTTCAAAGCTAATAATCTAAATAAGTCACATATACATTAAAGCCAATACAAGAATTACCATTCTGAGATAAACACAAGTGCTTTGAGTCATCCTATGCATTTTATAAACTCATTTTTACCTCCTATGGTATAGAATTTAATTTCAGTTGAAACTAAATACTAAAATTCAGCAATATTATATTGCAAATTAAGTAGGATCTCTCTGTATGCATACAAATATCTTCAAGATTTCTGCAGAGCCCTGCTTAGTACTTCCACACCTATTGCTACAGAAAGAAGCAATTAAGAAATTAGCTGTATTGAATAAGAATTGTTGGCAAGGTACAAAGAGGTAACCTTTTTACTTCTTTTCCTTTTTTCACAGCTTCACCATATTAAAAAGCATGTGTCATAAACAGGAGTGAAAAATTCTGGACATGTTCAAAATAAAAGACTTTGGGTTATGGTATTTTATCCTTTTGCATTCTCTTTCTTCATTTTATGAGCCCCTGCTGGTACCTGTGTTCTTTCCCACTGACAAAGTGATTTATTCTTTCCCTAGTGTACAGACCTCTTCAGCTTTGTCATTCATATAAGTAAGGTTTTCTTATAAGCCATTTTCTGCTAAGTTAATACACCAAAGCTTTAAAGGTGGAATACAAGAGCTTTTTAAAATGTTTTAGGGTACCTTCTTTCATACTGTCAAGAGTAACTGCAATCCATTTAAGTCAAATGCTTCATATAAAAAGAAGCATTTACAGCAGCAGGGTTGTTACAGAAGCAGTTTATTTTCTATAATGGTTTTGGCCCAGCCCTTTAGTTTTCAAGCATTTAACTCATAGACAGAAGTCTTAACTTTCTCCCTGCAAAGCATAAGTGACAATTTTTTATGTAACAGTCCTCAAAGCTTGAATGACTACAAATACTTATTCAGACTTTGTTATTTGCTTCTGACTTGCTTATAATGACTCAGTATTGTGATAATGCAATTAAATGCTGTGACTTAGTACAAAGTAATGGAACACACAATTGCCATGTGGTTTAATTTGACTGCAGAATATGCCCAGTGTCTGTAATGGATGCTATTATTCAGAGACAAATGTGAATGTAAAATTGCAAAGTGCAGGTAATAACTGATAGTCAGAACATCCATTCTCAGGAATCAGATCAAAGAAATATTACTGTTGTTATGCAATCAATTACATCAGGTTTTGAGCTGCTCTGGCTTGACAGGCAAGCAAGATCTAAATGCTGCCATTTTCACTTCAAGTATATTGCTTAAACATGAGATACTGGAGAGTCCCTCAGGCCCTGGGGCTGCATCCAGTCCATGCACCATCTCCACCTGGGATGGACCGAAGATGTGAAGGTCTCCTCCCTAAGCTCTGACTTTCACAGGAAGGATGAAGGCACGAAGATGTATTTTGGCACCTTGGCAGGAGGCTGAGTACAGAGGTGTGCTGCAGAGCACAGCTACCCACAGCATGGACCTAGTTTTTGACACTGCAAAAATGGGCCTGATTTGATAAAAACTTCAGGTAGCAGATTGTTTTCATCCTTCTATTAACACACTCCTTAAAATTTGTGTAACGCATTTGGGGAAGGGGCAAAACTGTTTAGAAATTTCATATAGATACACGGTCTCGCTTTCCTTAAACTTATTTTATGGAGTCCTCAGAATAGCTGACAAAGCCCTGTTGTTCTCTTGACCAAGCATTGAAAAACTAAGTTTGAATATTCTTGGGCTAGAACATAACTGTTTACATGTCAATTTGGCTTCTGAACTATCCACATATAGCTTAAGATTGCATCTACATTTTGGGAGACATTTTTTGATCAAATTTCTCTCTAGATAACTCTATTCATTATTGCATCCTTTGGCAAGAACCAATTTCCTTTTAAATTAATGATCGTTTTACCTGTTTCAAAATGTAAAAGTTTGGGTTTCGTTCTTTTTTCCCAAAGACATGTCAATTCAGCTGTATTTATTTGTTTCTTTAGTAAGCTCTGAGTATATACCAGATGGGAAATGACAGATCTGCATATCTATACATAATTCTGACATCTTTAAGTCTTTTTATAAAAACACAAAGTTATATTTATAAGGGCCTTTAAAATGAAAATATATCACTTTAGGCAAAATGTTTACAGTTTGCTTATCCACATTACAATCATTTCAGAGATCCCAAAATATTTATTTTCAGTATTGAACTTCTTTTTATGGTTGATCCATTCCCTTTCAAAGCTGTTCAGTTTACACAACTAGTAAATTACTTTTCCATAATTGCTGTAATTACAGTCCTCCTTGTGCTCATTCTTATCTCAGAACTGTGCTACAGTTGAACATTCTGGTAAAAGAAAACCTCATGTTTATTTAGGAGGTAACATGGAACACTCTGAAAACTAAAATATCTATTTGGGAAGCTCTCTGTAGTTAATATAATGTGATATTACTGCCATTTAAAAGGCTGTAGCAACATACCAGTTATACAAAAAGCTTTTAAAGACAGTGTGTGGCTTAATGAAACCTTGAAATGTTAAAATTTTTCCTATTAAAAACCAGGCTGAAATTGTGGCTTTAAAACATAAAGATAAAACATGCTAATGGTAGGGCAAAATAAAAGACATCAATATAGTTTAGGTCATTCCCAGAGAACATGGGAAATCCCCATTTCCTGCTTAGCCATCTCTGAAGAGACTGTCAATGTAACTGCTCAGGAGTGCACACTGTCTACTTTGACAAGAAACTGTGCTTTATCCTTCTTGGGTAAATTTCATCAAAAATGGTATTTCCTTATGTGCACAGACTCCTGTTGTGTTTTACTTCTCCCTAATATCTATACAAAGAGCAACCCGGTTGTTTAAGGCATAGCTATGAGGAAATAACATTTCATTACCCAAAACAGTAATAATATGGAAGATGGAGACGACTTCTTCTTTCTAAGTTATAACCTATTTTTTCTTGTGCATTTAATTATAGTTTTCATTTTCAGCTCCTTTAGTGATGCCTTCATTCTGTTTTGTTGTCAGCACTGATTATCCAAACCTGCTATTAGGGTTCTGAATTCCTTACTAAAACACCTCAAAAACACAAAGAAAAAGGATTGTCAGTGTGGTTCTGAGATGGGCTGAAGCTGCATTTCTCAGAGCTTTCTGCACTGTTGACCTGTATTCACAACTACTTTGCTATTTTTTATGGATACAGTGTTATGAAAATATATTAAAAATGGCATTAATTTCAGTATCCAGATTAAAGCTGACCTTGTGTAATAAACTGACACATTTACTGCAAGAAACCACACACAGATTTTGATTGTGCATTGTATTTCTCTGTTCCTCCTGTCTAATATCTTCCAATTCTCTGATTTTTTTTTCTTTTCATTTTGTTACTGTTATTCATGCAGGAGCCTTCTTAAACAGATATTTAGCCATCCCTGTCAGCTTTCCTACATATCTCGGCTTAGCAGCCCATTGTTCTAAATCCCATAAGAAAACTTTATTTTGTAACCTTTTCTGCTATTTTAATTGCTCTTTTTCTTGCCCATTTCTTAATTATTTCCAGTTCATAAGCATAGTTAGGCCTTTAAGACATTTTGATTAAAGTTTCTAGAGTATTTTTATCTATAACATGTAGGAGGAGGTAGTATACATCATACTTGCATCTTTCCATACAATGAGAAGTCTTTTATGAGATCACTTGAAAATTAAAATAAATCAAAATCACAATTTCTTCATACTAGAGCATGAAACAATAAAAATGACAGAAATGCAAAGGCAGAAATTTATACAGAACAGATTTTCTCCTTTTTTAAAAGGAAACTTTTGAACTAGTATCTAACAATAATTAGGACTAGAATAATGAAGTGGTATGTATAGCAAACATTTAAAGTATTTGACAGTTTATTTTCTTTAAGGAAAAACATGTTTTTTCACCATTGTGCTGCATATAATCTAATGAAGGACTAAAAGTAAACTCTTAAAATAGAGCAAAAGATAAGAGCTTCTACTACCTGGTAGTCTTTAAAGGATAGAACGACATCCCACTCTCTTACCCCACACCTCATCTGCCTATCTGCCTTCCCTGATGTGAGCACCCACAGCTTTTTTTTTTGGCTCTACCACGCATTGGATAGTGATCCAAGGTGGCAATAAGCCAAGATGGTTCAATGAGCACACTGAAAACAAAACTGATTAAAAAAGAAAAAAGAAATAGAAAACAAAAAGGAAAAGTGGGTGGCATGATTACTTTGTGCTTGGGCAATGGTTCTGTTCAGAAAAACATCCTGTTAGCATCAAAGTGAGTGCAAAGGAGTCATTGCAAATAGGCAGCCATATGGGCTGAAAGGGATGGAGAAGAAATAAATGACGAGGCATGTTTTCAGAAATTGTGACCTCAGTCACCTCATGTAAAGTTCCCATTTGCATTTTCTACTTGAGTTGACCGCTCCTTGAGTGGAGGCTGCTCACTAATATGGCTGAGAATTTCAAACAACCTTTCCCCCCATGGTTCGTTTTCTACCAGGTTAGTAGGCTGAAGAAAGCTTGGGGAGCAGAATGGAAGCAGAAGGAACACATGGCTTGGAATGAGTGCTCTGATTTCAGCAGCTTCCAGCTCTTAGACCGGCTCAGCCTTCTCAGGACCCTTCACCTTAGGGATGCTACTTCAAAATGCACCTAAAGATCTACTGATGAAGAAGAAATTAGCATTCCACTTCTTGTCCTGAATGATTTCTTTCTGCCGTAAGTTGATACAGTGGCATATGAGTTACATCAGGCAGCTGAGGCCTATCCAGCTGAAAGCCTATCCTAGTTTTGTGGCTGGGTTACCTTCCTGAAGGTCCCAGTCAGCTCTCCCCAGGCTGGCTGCCCCACTGCTGCTGGAAAAGGCACAGCAGAAGTCCATGGCCAGGACAGAAATGTGACTGACCTGTTCACGGCAGCTGCCCATAGTTTCATCTCTCTTTAGCATCAAACTAATCTCTTAAATCACAGCCTAGCTGATATTTCAATTGACATCACTGGCCTGGGGAGCTCTTTTTCTCTCCCTGGCACTCTCCTGCCACCAGCTCATTCCCACCATGCTGCCTGTCCCTGCTCTGCCCCGGCAGTGCTGTTTGTGGGTGTGTAGGGTCTCAAGGTCGGGGCACCAGGGACGGCACAGGGGTACAAACACACAGCTGGCTGCCCTGGGGGACTGCCTCAGCTGGCTTCAGCAGGATGGGTGACAGCATGACCAGACAGTGCTTCCCAAATGTAGCTTGCTCACACACTTCCTTCACAGGACTGGAAGTGTTTTCTGTCACACCTTCCCCCTCCATGCCAGACCAAACATGGCACCAGCTACAGTCGCCCCTTCCATACGAGACAGCAGTGGCAGATCTCTGCTCCTTCACCCAGCAGGACCCACATGTGGAGGCTTGCAGGCTCTTCTTGTCTCCTCTGAGGGAGCCCAGTTGTCAGTTTTCAGTTTTTTGTTGATTCCTGAATATCAAAATGTGACTGGGTTATGACTACACCTCGTCCTAGTGAATCCCTGAGGAGGGTTATTCTTGCCTATTGTGATGAAAAAGGATTAAAAGTTTCAAAGTAAAAATGATGGGGAATTTTGGTTATAAATGAGGATAATTAAGGCAAAGGATTGAGGACACAGAGCATCTTAGGGTGTTGTTTTATTATTTTTTGATGTCTCCTAGCTCACCACATATCCCCTCTCTTGCCATGGTACCAGAATCTACAGGGTCATGGACTGAGACAAACCAGAGAACAAACTCAGCTAAGCACACTCATTGAAGAAGTAGAAGAGAAAGTAAAATTCATTTTCATAGAGATCAGCTATGTGGCCCCCAGTGTTGGGATTGGAACACAGGAAAGTGCAGGGAAGACTGTCTGTCATCACTGTTTCCTGAAGCAGCATAATTAGGTCAGCTAATAATGATGCCACACTTCAGGCAACATTCAGAATTTTGCATGAAAAGCATGAGAAAATGCACATCTACTCCAGTGCTTGGGTGCAATCTTCATTGGTCAGCAGCTGCTCAGAGCCCATGAGATCTGTATTGTTTGCTTCTCATGCTTTTTTGGATCACTGCTACAGATACCATGTATACAGTGAGTTTCTGCAGAGAAAAAAAGTAATTCAGCTGTCTCATGTGAGAGCTTCCTTCTTAAAGAAAAAATTATCCACAGTGAATAGAAAGCTCAGATAGTCATGAACTTCTCTGAGTGCACATTAAAATCTAAAAATTATGGCCTTAAAAATGGGAATCGAATAAGCCTTTTCAGATTGAAAGTCAGTGATGTAGAGACAGATTCTGAATAATTCTGGGAATTTTGGGATCCCTTAGTAGCAGTTTATCAGAACATAAGCCCTAAACAGTGATAATTAATCTCTCTTCAGGTTTATACCTGAAGGAATTGTACATATTGGAAATCAAATGGATTAAGACTGTCATTCAACATCTGTTTTTGCTGTGTGTTTCTTTCCTTAAAAAAGTCAATCTCTGTAGCAAGAGGGAAGATGGTATTCTGCTTGGAATTATCTACTCCAGCTTTTCAAATAACAGATGTGGCTGGGCCATCACTGAACTAAGGTTACAGGACCCACTTGGGAGTTCAGGGAAATACAGACAGCAAGTTTAGGCCTGCTATCTGTGCTACCATTTTATATTGTTATTAGTACTTAAACAAGATTTCAGTACCTAAACTAAAAAAAACTCAGGTTGCACCTTAATTGCAGTAAAAACATGTGGCAAAGCATCCTACTGATATCTGTGATCACTGCTCTTTTAGCAACAAAGCTTTTTTTGATGTGGCCTGAATCCCTGTGAATGAATTTTCAATCCATGAAAACTCCTCTAGTCCAGCAAGCTGTTCTGGGAACTGACATGTGTTGATAAAACAAGGTGCCATTCTCACTAGGCAAACAATCTTCTATTTTATGTTCAAACAGTGGGAAGGGACATGTGGGTCATCATGACACTCCCAAATGACAGCAATTCACCCCACAATTTGCTGCAATAGTTAGAAAATATTTGGTGTTAATCCAAGTGCTCTGTTTGATCATCCAGATGACTCCATTAATGCTGTGAAAATGTTCTAGTTTACACATTATAAAAACAGGATAAAACCTGTTGTTCTTCTGGCCTATGGTCAATTAAAGAAAAAACTGTGATTCCTATAGGCCTTTTTTTTTTTTTTTAATCTATCTGCAATTCTTTAATTTACTAAAAGGTGACACATAGTACTTGCAGTGTTGATTCATTCTTTCTTTCAAACAATAGTTTTGTAGAAAGATGTTTTGGCTGGGATGGTGCCCATTCATATTCTTGGCAGGTCTCTAAAACCTATGAAGGCATTTGCTCCATTTCCCCCAAATAAACAAACTACAGCTGCTATTCTTCAAGCATCAGCTTGCTGCCTCTGTTTACATACAGCCTTTTAACATAAGAACATTTTAACATTTTTAAATTTTGTTATTTAAAATGTTTTGTAACACACTTCTGGGAGCTCACTCAGCTCTCATACCCTTTCATTCACTAAATAAGAAGTGTAAATTAAATACATCCATGTATATGAGGTGGAATAGTACAACTCTGCACCTTTTCTCTTACCTTTCATATACATTATCTAAATTCTCCTAGTTTTTCTAGAATGAGGTCACCTCTAATTGTTTGAATTTGGTTAGCTTGTTTAAATGCTTCAGAGAAATATTCAGTCATCCAATAGAAATCAAACAAAAGAATTTTCCTATCTTATCCATATCTATTTAAATTAGAGGCATCTGATAAATAACCAAAGCTTTGAACAGCTATGGAATTCAGACTCAAATGAAGGAATTTCAATAGCTACCCACTTTCCATTGAAAATATTAATGTTTCATAACTAACCTATTTGCCTTGAATCCTGGCTGTTCTGCAAGGTGTTCTATGGCAATATAGTAGTTAGTCTATTAATTTCAATAGAACTTCAGTATAAAGTAATGAAAAGCAGAGACTGCACATCCAGTAACTACTAATTCAATACCATTTTTACTTTTTATTTTATACTTTATATTTTTACAAGGATTGAAATGCAATTTGGTCTACAGAAAAAGCTAATTAGTTTTTTCATATTCGTATTAGGGATCTTCAGTGCTTGGAATACTACTTTTATGCCTGAAGATTTTTCAGCCTACCCTGAGAAATACACTGAAATTGAGGGAAATTTTTCAGAAAATCTACCCTCTTCTGCTCAAAAAATCCTCTCCTGAAACACAGTAAGTCAGAGACCTGAGTGTCTTTCATCTCCTTTATAACAGCTCAGCACATATGCGTAGGATATATTGAGAGTCAGTTCCCAAGAAAAAGATGTCAGCAAATAAACTGAGCTGGAATACTGAAATAACACACGACATAAAAGAAGACTCATTTTAGATGGAACGATTTATTTTGTATGGTATTCCCAGACCTCTCAAAGTTGGGTGTGGATTTATGGAGAAGCGTTCAAAAATTCAAACAAAAAAGACTTCTGATAACACACAAGTTTTGTGACCAACTTAAAAACTGAAAGATGTACTGCCCTTCCTCATAAAAGCTTATTATTTTATAAAAGCTTATTATATAAAAAATGCAATGTTTTTCAGTTTAAAAATTTGTTTCAGAAGCCCACAGAGGTGAAAGTGACAACAAAACAGAATGCTTTTAGAAAAATAAGCAATGAATTGTGGCAAGGAGAAACACATTTCCTACAATGCTGATTAAGTGATACTACAAGAATCCTGTGTACAACATGCTTTGCATATTTATTTAGATCACTAAGAAACTAAGAGGTAAACAAAACTGGAAAAAAACCCTACATACACCACTGAAACTGCTTATACTGGCATCAGCTGGAAAGGATTGCATTCTTGTCACTTACAGGGCCCTATGAAGTCACAACACTACACAATTTGGATTATATTGCCATTTCAACCAAATAAAACAAGAAAACGAAATGAAGATAAAAGAAAATTGCAATTAATTGTCAAATACTTTGGAAAAAGCTATTTGTAAACTGTTGTTTCACTCCGAGATGTTATAAAAGTGTGAAGAACCCGTGACCCAGAGTCCATCTTGGGTGTAGCCTTTGGCCTGCCCAGGGTGTACCTTTGAAGGCCCTTCAAATAAAACGCCACCTTTATCCCCTTATTCTTGTCTAGTTTCTGGTTTTAGATGGCCATCTCAGGCATTACCCTTACCCTGTGCTTTGGACTTTATTCAGTGATTCCGTTTTAGGCTTTGTGGCCTATATAACTAGATATTCTAACTATCAAATTTCTTTTTGTAAGGGGAGAGAAATCCCCCACATCTTGAAACTGACAGACTTGATGAGGAGCTTGGAGGTGCTGTTACATAAGGAAAAATAAATACTTGCTTTCCTCATCTCTAAGTAACAAGTAGCTTGACAAAATGAAGTAATTTCAGAATTATTTCTTTAGAGATAAATTCAATATAAGTGGAATTAAGTCTTCATATATCTTTCACGGACATATTTCCATTAGCAAATTATTTGCATCAGTTCAGTCAAAGTTCTGCCACACTGCCCTTCCTGATTTCAACCTGAGCAATTTTTAATACTTTTACTGTGCTTTTATAGAAACGTTTGATCACAATGGAAATTTCATAGGCTTCTTAAAATGATTTGCATATTACCATAATTTGGCTTATTTTAATTTAAAAAATATTAATTTATATTTACACTCTTCAAAACACACATCAGTCAGACAACCAGGCTCTATATGTGTATTTCTAGTAGCTGCATTTGAAAAAAACCAAACCACCAAATATGCACTTATATCAATGAAAGATTGAAAGATACTGGAAGAATACATTAATTGTATCTGGAGAAGACAATCCAACTAAATATTATGAGATGCCTCAAAACTGTCTAATGCTTTAGAAGTGATTTATCTGGGTGCAGTCAACATACTAAAATGAGAATATCAGTCATTAATACAAGATTTCCATATTACTGAAATGTGGTTTTAGCCATCACTGTAACTTGGAGCAGCCATCTCTCAGTACTCCTGTGAAAGTATTTTCCTGACAGAAAATCTCCCAGGAAAAAGTAGAAAGGAAACACCTATATTTCATTTTCTAATTGTTATGAAAAGCGAACCAAATAGTAAATGCAGTACAAAGAGGAGAACCTGATTTAAAGTATGTTGCATGTTGTCAGCCCTGCAGATATTGGCAAGATTTCAGCTGCAAAAATATTCATGGATTAATTTTTAGTTTGGCATAAGAAACACATAAACTCTTTCTTTTGAGTGTACAAATGAGACACAAATCACAAACTATAGCTATGTGTGGCCAGAACTGTCACTCCTCTTCCTACAGTAGAGACAGCCTGTATCCTGTTTATTTGCTCTTTTTCACCAGTATATAAAAATAAGGAAGCTGAAGTATAACTAAAGGCTGGTGGGTCTGATCCTACATGTTCTATTAAAAGAGCTGAATCTACTGGAAGACCTTTTGTATCATTTCATCTATGAAATCCAAGTTAGAAACTTGTGAGTGCTCTATGTTTTATTGTCTCATGCTCAGGACAACTTCTTGTCTTTTTGGCACTGTCCATTCTCCATGGTCCATCATTTGTTTTAGTGATGGTTTTCATCTTATTCTACAAATGAATTAAGGGCAAGATGCTGTTCTAACCTGCACACTGAGAGCAAAGACTGACATTCACTGCATTTTATAACATTACAGGGAGATGCATAGCTTAGTTGAAAAATTGGACTCTCTTCTGAGGTCAGCAACAAATATCCAGCAGAACCCAAAATGTGTTCTTTATTTTTCAAGTTGCTATTTTCTCCTTCATACTTATATGTATTTTACGAGTTAACAAGACAAGACAGATGAAAAGGCTCTTTGCTGCTGCAAATTGAAATCTGATATTACGAAGGTGAGTTGCTACTGACATGGAATGTTCTGGTGGCTAAATGAAAAATACATGTTATGGGAGTTTAACTCCCATAGGTTAACTTGCAATATAAGTGACATTAAGGGATGTTGAATGTTATATTACAGGGCAGCTGACACAGAGTAACACAAAGAAATAAGAAATACAAGAGCAGAGTTTTTCATATTACCTTCTAAACACATCCGAATCTCCCAAATGCATCAGAACACTTTTAGATTCCACCCTTGCAAAAAATGCTCAATGAATTTTGGCCATACCAGCTCTGTCATAGCACTCTGCAAACCAGTCAAACCAGTTCTCTTGACTACAGAAATGGTAAGATCTTCTGTTGATAAGGCAGAGAGAATGAAGGAGGGAAAAAAAAATCTACATTTTTCCCAGTATTTCCTGCTTTTGAAAATGTTTTCTTTACAAGAAGAGATATTACAAGAAAGGAATCCATAGGACCCTTATCAGAAAGAAATAATTGCTTCCAGAATCTTTAGTTTTACTAAAATTCTAATCCCTCTAATGGTTTAAGTTTTTGCTCCACTAAATCTGGCACTGATACAGGCTACTGGCTAGGGATTTTTATCACAGTCTCTTTGCCAAGTTCTAGGAAATTTATGGCTCAGCCAAACACTCTTCACCTTCTTCTGTTAGCTTATCTTTAAAAAGTCTTTCCAAAACAAGTAAATTGACTAAGTGTAGTGCATGCCCTTGTGTATCTGTGTGGCTCCATTAGAGAAGCAAAGAACATTTTGTTTACATTAAGGAACATATGTAATATATATATGATGCATATATAATATGTAATATTCATACAAGGTTATGCATTTGAGCAGGTTTTGCCATACTGCTAATAAAGTCTGGAGCTTTAGGCAGCATAGGATAGTATTAGTATAGCTCAAAAAAGACCTGAATAAGCAATCAAAAAGTAAAGAAAATTCAATGATTTAGTCTGAGAGTGTCTACATACTTGAATTCTTTTACTGACTTTTGGGTTGATTTTTAATCTTCGAGAAATGTAAGATTGAAATTTCCTCTGAAATTCAAGAACTAAAAAGGCATAAGGAACTGATGCTAAAAAACCCCCAAATTTCTCATTAATGGAATCTGGCAGATTAGTTACAATCAAAAATCACTTTTTGTGTGTGTGTGTGCACATTGTTCATTTGCAGCATTAGGGTTTATTTGTAAGGATAAATTAAGGCTGGTTGCCAGCACTACTTTGTTTCTGTATTTCAAAAAGAAATCTGTGATTCTAAATAGATAATATGCTACCTAAGACATTATCATAAACAGATTAGCCCTCATCAAGCAATGGCTCAAAATTATAATACAAAGCAAATCGATGTCAGTTTTGCTTTGACATCATTGTGGTAAGGGATCACCTTTTATTGATACTGTATAACAAACTCAGCAAAGTGTTTTCAGATGTAACCAAGTGTTTTTATGGTTACTTGTAGAACAACTTTGCTCTGAGTTACATTTATCTCTCCATTACATTTGCCCGAATAATGGAGAACATAATTTGACATTTGTTTCTAATATGAAGTTTAGAGACTCTGAAATAGTCAATAAATTTATCAGAAAAAACACATCATTCAAGATATTAAATAGTTTCAAGTTTGTTTTCAGTGTATGAAAACTGTTTCTTATTTATGCAGTTTTTTAAAATGGATGCAGATTCCAGGACAAAATATTTTAAATGTATAAAAAGGTGTCATGGTGCAACAAATACTTTCCTCAGATATATGGTTTTAAACACAGTGGAATACATGCAGAAACAAAATGCAGAAAAATGGACAGAGAGACAAATTTTATTTCAAATAAAGTTGAGATAAAACTGTCAGTACTTCTCTGGGCAATATTCTAATTATTGCACAATTATTTTTTCCCCTTAAAAATAGGAGTGTTTGCCAAACCTAGAATTCATATTATCTCAAGTTTATCAATGCTGAACAAGTCAAATGATGATTTAACTGAAGATTTTTTTTAGAAATATCATTTTCACCCTTCCTAGTGTAATACATCATTGCCTTAATTAAGCACAGCCAAAGTAGTAAGTACAAACCAATTAAAACGACATTTAATCCCACCTGCTTGGGATTGGAAAATGAAAGTCAGATGTTCTTAATTTGAATTTTTAATCCTTTAAAAAAAAAAAAAAAGAAGCACAGCTGCATGGAAGTAGTGCTTTCAGGTAACTGAACTATAAAAGCATGGCCAAGTTCCCTCGTTTGGGTGTGTGCTTCATTTACAGCTAGAGAGCTCTCCTGCCCCAAATCGCCCAAAAAAGCAGGGGAAAACCAGATCAGGTAAGAGGTACAATATTTTCCAGCTGGTCCCTTGCCTGTGAAACAGGGAGATCAGCACAATGAAGTGCCTGAGGGATATCCTGCCAGGTAAACAGGGACTCAGCCCTACATGAATGCAATTAATTGAGATATCAAATCCTTCACTGAAGAGAAAACTCTTTTGAGGTGCTAATACACATGGTAACCTAGGACAGAAATAGCAGCACTGTTTACTGCTCTCCTGGAAGCAAGAAGTCCTTTGAGAAGGTATAGCTATGGACTTGGAAAAGTACAAAATAGTGGTCACAGAACCCCACAGTATTTGAGCAATAAATAATGAACATATTTCCTGTTCCTAGAGCATCTTATGTAACAACTTTGGGTTAATTCATAGAATTTTAAGGGCAATGGTGAAACAGCTTCCCCAGCACTTCCCCTGAATATAAACAGAGAGAAATTTGCTATTCTCTGCAACTTCCAAACTGTGCTCATGTGTACTAGACAGACATTTCCCTTTGATGTGAAATAATGTGAAGGAGTTGGAGATGAGGAATGAAAATGGAAGTAAAAAGTCATCATTTAGATCCAATAGTTTCATTATAAAATCTTTTAAACTTTTTGACAATGCTGATCTGTCTTGTTATTTTCAAAAGAAGCTGCAGCATCTAAGTGCTGCAGTCAACATAGGGCCTGCTGAAAATGCTGAGTATGTAACTCTCATATCACTTCAACTTTTGAGAAGCTTTTTCCTGCAAATAATAGGAGAAATAATGCAGTTCAAGAGAACTGTGTTTGCATGCCAAAGGCAGAATTCTAGAATGGCTGCATTTGGTCCTGTATTTGTAGCTGCCATATGCCATGATGATGGGTGATGTGTTTCACATGCACTAATATCTTTTGAGCCTTAAAAGAGAGTGGCATACTTAATCACTGTATGTGATTTCCACAAGACATGCCAAAGCTCACGGTCCCCTGCTGTCATTCAACTAAACACTTGCATTTTCAGAAATCCTCAGTCCCTCTTTAGGAGCTGCAGTCTTCAAGAGTCACTCTGAGTGAAGCCATTAGCACCCTTCCAGGATGCACCTCCAAGTAACAAGTGGTCAGGGGTGTCACTGGCAAGATCAGGCCAGATGAGTCCCAGCTCTTTTGATCCAGTAACAGGAGCACAATCCCCATAGTCCTACAGGAGGGAATCCCCTTCTTCAGTGACACATCCTAAAGCAAATATACAGGGCAATGGATGCTGTGAGTTGCTTCTAAGAATCTATATTGCCCCAGGGGGAGTAGGCAAGTGCTGGTGCTATTTGCATTCTGCCTGGCAGTCCCACAACTTCAGAGAGCTTCTCTCAGGCTGAATTCATTTCCATCTGAGGAATTACATGCCCAGGAGTTATATTCTTTATAACTTCTGAGGTAAGAAAATCAGTGGGAAATTACAAATACAGTTCCCCTCTTCTACACATTACCTTACTGAATGGTGATGTCCCCTTTATTTCAGGGGTGCTCCTATATGCTCTAAGACATTGGATCTTGGCATTGTATTTAAATTGTAGGCAGTGAGTCTACTATTTCTGGAAAACAAGAGGAAAATATGGGATCATGGACATTACTCCTTACCAGAGAATTAAAAAAAATTATAATACCATAATCTTTTAATTAGATGTTTTCAAGTTGAGTTAATTTTTCATTTGTACAATTACATATCTTTAACCTGAACTGACATAATTGTTAACAGATGTTAAGTCTGTGTTTTTAACAGCATTGCAAATTCCTTCACGTTGCTACCTATGCATTATGGAGACTAATGGGCCTGAGGCACACTAAAGATTTTTTCATAAACAACATTAGATTTACATCTGCAAATCTTGTTCTCAATCTCTGAGCAGCCAGATTTGCAGTTGTCTCACACATCAGAGTACTATACTAATTTTCCTTTCCTTCTGTAAAAATAAGCTAAAATAGGGAAAAATAATTCTGAATTTGGGATTCCATTTTTTCATATATAATCACAGTGTGGCTCCACACCCTTAGAGCCATCCACCAAACTCACACTTCATCTAAGGGAATAGATATTGGTGTACAATAATAGCTACTATAATCCACAGACAAGAGACTTAAAACTATTACTTCTTCAAACTCTGGAGGCACTAAAGTTGTTTTATGAAATTAGTGGAAGAGATTAAAAGCATTAGGTAAAGAAAATTTTCCCTATTTTCATTCTGATGGTTGGCAAAGATGGATTCACTTGAGGCATCATGATATCTTTGTCTCAGGAAGAAAGCAAGAAAATGTGATTTTAGCCTAACATTTTAAAACCTTTCTAAGCATACAATTACAGAAAATAAGACTTTCTATTCAGGGTTTGAGTTTTAGGCTGCCTTGACTACAAACACTACCAGTTTTCATATCAGCACAAGACACAAATTACAAAATTTTAGTATTTTTATACAATGTCCATTCAATGCTCATCAAACTAAAATTGATTAATTTCTACCAGAAACTTTGAATTTGGAGTAATTGCATCCCAGGGCTGCAGGAATCTTTCAGAGTGCTTCTCCATGGAGGAAATAATAGAACTTATTTTTTCTCACAGAGTCTTTGTGAAAGGCTAACACATAAAAAATAGCACAGCATACATTCATAAAATGATTGAGGAGGAGGGTGGTAGAGAGAAGATATTCAAGTTTCAGGCAACTAAGGTTGCTAAAACACCTGATTTAGTTCTTACTGTGATTAAACCAGAGCAAGGCTTTTGTTACAACAAGGCTTGAGTGTTACAACAGCCTTTGCTCTGTATTAGGCAAAGATAAATAAAGGGAAAGATGGAGCAGATTCTCCTGGAAACTGTGCTAAAACACATGGAAAACAAAGAGGTAGCTGGTGACATCCAGTATTGCTTTATGAAGGGGAAATCGTGCCAGAATTGGCAACCTTCTTTGTCTAGGCTGCAGCACTGGTGGGTAGAGCAGAGCAACTCACATTGTCTATCTGGACTCATGCAAAGGGTTTGACACCGTCCTGCATGACATCCTTGTCTCCAAATCGGAGAGACATGCATCCGATGGATGGACCACTTGGTGGAAAAAGAACTGGCTGGATGGCCGCACTCAGAGTTGTGGTCAACACCTCATTGTCCACGTGGAGCCCAGTGCTGAGTGGTGTCCCTCAGGGGTCACTCCCAGGGCCCATAATGTTCAATTTCTTTGTTGGTGACAGGGACAGTGGGATTGAGTGCACCCCGAGCAAGTTTGCTGATGACACCAAGCTTGTGTGTGTGACAATGCCAAGCTCTCGCCAGTGTAGTGTGGTCAGCATGCTGGAGGGAAGGGGTGTGCCATCCAGGGGTTCAGAGGGGCCTTGGCAAGCTTCAGAGGTGGATCTGCATGAACTTCATGAAATTCAGCAAGGCCAAGTGCCAAGCTGTGCACTTGGATCATGGCAATCCGAGACGCACCTACAGGCTGTGGAGAGGTGATGGAAAGCACTGCCCTGCAGAGAAGGCCTTGGGTGTGTTGGCTGATGAAAAACTCAGCATGAGCCAGCACTGTATGCTCACAGCCCAGAAAGGCAGCCCTGGGCTGCATTAAAAGCAGCTCGGCCAGCAGGGTGAGGGAGAGGATTCTGCCCCTTCCCTCTGCTCTTCTGAGATCCCATCTGGAGTGCTGCATCCAGCTCTGGTGTCCCCAAAATAAGGACATGGAACTGCTGGAGCAAATCCAGAGGGCCACAAAAGTCATAAGAAGACTAAAGCACCTTTCCTGCAAGGACAGGCTGAGTGAGTTGGAGCTGTTCAGCCTGGAGAAGGGAAGGTTGCTCTGAGACCTCCTAAAAATCACAAGAAAATAGTAAAGGATTACTATTACAATTATAGACTAATTTTTTCTATGAACAAAAGTGATACAGTTATGCTTGTAATAAGCCATTAAAAAGTCACGTTAGGGTGGTCTCTTGAAGCATTAAAAGGAAAATTTTTATCCTTGTGCTTGCACATGGAATAGAGAAAGCACAGAGACCTGAGGACTTTCGTAAGTAGTAAATAAAACTGATTGCATATTTTCATCACTAAAATTTTCACTAGGAATAAGTAATTTAGGTTTTGTTGGGTAGTTTTTCTGAAAATTATCTAGCTGCTTTAAGTGAGACTGCATGGTATACTCTGCCTCAGGAGAACTCCTACGGTATGTGTCTGAGTCATACTGATGGGAAGAAAAAAGGGATTCTTAAAGCACAACAAGAAGAAAGTTAATTAGTAATGCAGAGCCATTGTAATGACAATAAGTGAAATAATTTTAACACTGGAAGGAGAAGATTTTGCTGAAGCCTTGCAGGTATGATTTTCTCCTCTGGTGAAGCCTGGCAGGATGGTGGCAGTAAGAGGTGTCTGGCTCTCAGCTTTGCGGCCTTGAATCCTGCAGTATGAGCACACTGCCTGCTGATCTGCCTTACCACACTACAGAGCTCATCAAATATCAAATACACTCACAGAAAAGACACTTGCTCTCCACTCCAAGCAGAAGGATGGCTGTGGACATGAACTCTTGGCTCCTTTTCACAGACAGGGACGCAATCTCTGTTACTGCACAACTTCTGAAGTGTTTTCCACAATCTCCTGCCTACTAAAACATGGAGGTAAGGTCGAGGTGAGTCTGATTTATCATTGAATAATTTGTAGGGGAAAAAAAAAAAAAAGACTTGTAATTTCTGCTACTATGAATAGCCATGCAGTGTCAAACCTCTACAGGTTGCATTTGATACACTACTACACAGACATTACACTTTGTCACTAACTACAGCAACAAAGATTTTATCAGTTACTTTAGATTTCCACAAAAAAAAAAAAAAAAGCTCAAATATAGTAATTGCTATGATTAAGACAACTACCTGGATTTTTACTCTTCTGTTGTGCTGAATTACTTATGTAAGGATTGTCATATTTGACTCACAATCTTGCTAGACTTTCAGGTTTAGTATCATCTATATTTTTGTCTCAAGACAGAAGAAACTTAACTCTAATGGTAATTGTGAAAGAAATCCTCCAAAAAAACAAACAGGTCATGGCCACTTTGCCATCCTGAACCTGTGATTAAGGCAGCTGTCAGAACGAGATGCACTTGCTTCCGTGGAAAGAATCTTTTTGCGGCTGTTGATTCTGGAGCTGAATGAGGATACCAAGGGAAAGCTTGGTGTCCACTGAGGTGGGCTCATTTTTCGACTGACATTCTTGCCTGAGAAAAAGAGCAGTTGAAGGGAAATAAATGACCAATTATAGGGAAAGCTAAAGTTAGGGAAAGTCAAAAAATCTCGAGACAGGAACAGGGACTTAAGTACAGGTTAGTAAGAGAAAGAGGAGTAACAGTATTGCTAAAATTGAATGTCATTCCCTAAGATATAGGAGCTTTAAATTTTTGTAAGTGGGAGTAATTTTATCCATCTCTTCTGTGTTTCTGTGACAGAATGAACAGTGGGATCCCTGATTCTTATTGCTGTTAATTGGTATAACTCCACGGAGAGAAGCATAATTTTGACTATATCTGTTGGGCCATGAGACAGAGAAAATCCCTTTTTCCCCACTCCACAGAATCAGTCAGCTCCTCCCTGAGGCAATCTCCTTCCTCAGCTGTACAGTTCCTCTGCTCATGCTTTTTATCTTGCATGTGCTAACTTTGCTTGAGATGGGCACAAAGGAGATTATGATGGGTAACTAACAGGCAAAACATCAGAAGCAAGCTTTGCAAAATACACGTTTTCAAAGTCAGCGTGGTGGGTTTACTTTTAAATACCTCTTAAATATTTTATATAGATACCTGGAAGGAGCATTTTTTCATTGCAGTTTTATAATTATAATATGATATTAAAGACTGTCTTCCTTTCTCAGGCAAAATTTTGACTTGCAGATGATCTGCTAGAATGAGATGTGCTACATTTGGCTTTTATCACACAATAACATAGGCAACAAAATACAATAAGCCTATAATGAAACATTATACAAAAAAGACACAGACCTTAAGGTGACAAAACCAGGAAATATGTAATAAACCATGTGTCATGCTGCTGCAGCTGTTTCACCTCTTACCAATTTTCACAGTCTATAAAATCTTGGAAAGCACCAGATGTTTAGGGGAAGTTGTCCCAGTCTCCCTAGCTTTGAAAGTAGAGGCAAGATTTATTTGTGCTATATATATGTGATTTCAGTCCTGACTTCTATATTTATAAACTAGGTGAAACATGCAACTCATCCTGTTGTCAAACAGCCCATTTACTTTCTCCTGCTCCTCTTCATGTGCAGATCTTGGCTGTTGCTGCACCATTGCCGTAACTACAGAACAGTATCAGGACATGCAGTCCAAACTACAGGATTTACTCAGTTACTGACAAACATATCTGAGAGTTTTCTCCTAGTACCAACTTCTGTCAAAACAACCTTGCAATGCCCAGATTATGAACTAAGCAAAACTATCTCGTGTATGAATATGCACTAACATTTGGGATTCCTGCCTAGGCAGAGGCTGTTAATGCACAAAATTATCTTTTTTTTTTTTTTTTCTTTTGCTAGTGCATGGTTCCTAGTATTGGAACAGGGATAAAGCTGCTCATGCATAATTTCCAATCTTTCATAGCTCAGCGGTGCTGTAAAATGCTGCTGTTCATTTTAATTCAGTGCATAGAAGTTTTGGTGTGTTTACCACTAAGGGAATTGCATGTGTTATTAGAAAGCCTCTGACAGCTGTCAGAGTCAGAGACAACTTGCCTCATTTCAATCTTTCATAGAGGAAGGACCCTCATCTTCAGCAAAGCTGTCAGAGGCCTGAAAAATGGGATAAAACAGAATACCTTTTCCAAACACATGAAAATCTCCGTATCTCCTCTATTTTCTTCCCCATAAAGTTACAGAGGGGAAGCTGTATAGTTAGAAGAAAGAGGAAATATGATTTGATGTATTGGTACTGTATATTGTCTTTTCGTCACTGACCTGTAGGGATAATTGCATAGTAGCCTGCCTGACACGGTATTTAATAAATTAGTACTATGTTTTACCATAACATACAAGCTTTCATGCAGTTTTTATTTTCTGAGAGGAAGAACAATCAAAACCACAGAGACACTGATGAATAAAAGGGCTTTGCAGCAAAGACTCTGAAAGTCTGAATCTGTAAGCATTTCCAAACTTTCCAACACATCTCACCATGCCCAGCACTCTCAATGAATTTAAAACAACAGAAAAGGAAATCTTCTCTTAACACCTCAAACCCTAACTTCCAGCTTTTGATTTAAACAGGTGCTTGCCTTAGTAAAACCCCTGTTGTTTGCTTTAGTGCAAATGTTTGAGGGTGTTTTTTTCCTAAAATCCTACTTCGTTTAAAAAAATCAGAATTAGTGGCATTTCATCACTTGCTTATTCTTCAGTGACAGAAAGAATAGCTTATGCAATGTCTTTAACAGGTTAGCACTGTTTCTTCATCAGCTCCTACTTAGCTTTCTGATGACGACCAGATTCTCCTTTTACTCCAGAAATCCCACAGGTATCCCTCCATACAGCACTGTTACTGATGTCAACTCCTTTAACCAGTACATGGAAGGCAAGTGTATCTGCATCATTTGTTTAATATTGTTGTTTGCATGCTATTTTTATACCACACTCAATGCTCGTTTTCACTTTTCATACTCTGATTCATTTTTCATCCTGTTTTCTTCTCCCTATCCATCTTGCACTGCTGAGTAAAGCAAAAAACCATGAATGAGTCAGAGTCAAATTTTCAAAGTCACATTGGTCAGTAGGGTTTGAAATTAAACAGGATGAGATTGCTTATGTTTTATCTTTCCAAAAATAGAAAACAAATTTCCTTTCTTTGGCTGCAATAAAGAAAGTTTTTTCCCATTTTTTCCAGCTGCATCTATTTTTCTGAAATCCAGTCTAGACTGGATGCTCATTAGTGTCAAGGGTAACTAGCTGTTTCTATTCCTTCCATATTGTCATCAGCTTTGTCTAATTGTCATCCTATCATCAAAAGCAACCTAAAACTAATATTTCTTGTTATATGATATGTCACTTTTCTGGGAGTTTTTTTTTTTTTTTTTTTTTTTGGGGGTTTTGGGGTT
>VXAC01003098.1:292514-311465 GCA_013399225.1 Rhipidura dahli
TTTGGTGGGTTTTGGGATATCTGAATGACTCTTTAAGGGAGATTTTTTTTTGTTTTATTCTTACTTTGAGTGAAGAATTATGTGAATAAAACCATAGGAGCAGGTTTTCTTAAATACATATTCTATGTTCCATTCTAACATTGGGTTGCATGCTTGGTACTTTCTATTCAGTACACTGGAAGGGACAAATCAGCATATTTTAAGCAAGAATGAGGAATTAATAATTTCTCGTGTATGTAACTTTTGAAGGTTTTTGCCTATATACAACCAGAACAGCAGCTCTTGTGATTTATATTGACTGGATGTTATACAATGTTATTATCTTCTCAGCTTGCAAGAGCCTAGTTTCCACTTGTAATACATACTATTTCTGCCATGTTAAGCTTGTTATCAAATCCTCAACCAAATCTTTCTCAACATTTCACATACCATGTAATAGCTCAGGAGCTGTCACACCACACCATTCCCTCAGAAATATGAAATGGGAAAGGTGACTGTCTTAGGGCAGGGTGAGCAGTCATTTCTTACTGCAAGCCATTAAGTTAAGTTAAAAAGTGAACTGCATCTGCAGTTGCTTTATTCTGAATATTGACCAACAGCATCTTCTAACCTCACAGAACTCTGCAGAGATTTGCTATTACCAGAGTTTCCTTTCACTAATATTTAAACTGTTCTTACCTATGAACAGATTCCACTCAGTATCCAAATCAGCCTGATTTGCTAGGCAGCCCTTCATTACATTGAGGCAATAGTTGTTGCAAGGTTTCACAGTGGGAAGTCCTCTGCAGTAAGGGCAGTACAACATCTTCATTAACGCCCGGATGCACCCTGGGGTGGGACTGACCTGCAGAGTTTAAGGCAGGGAAAGAAAAAGAAAAAGGAGGAAATCAATCTCCTGTTCTCTGAATTTCGGGATGGCTGAGATTGTGCCTCTCAAGCAATAAGTGCAGAAGGGGCAATTTGTGAAAAGAGCTCAACCCTTAATAACACCCTCCTATAAGACTAATCGATTCCTGCCAATAACCTTCATTTAGCACAGCAGCAACTTTCAGGAATGCAAAAATCAACACTCCCTTACTGACAGCAGTGCTTGCCTCCCCAGCCCTCCCACATGAAGTCTGCTGGAAAGCGAAGGAAAAACATTCAGGGAATCAGCTGGGTAGTAATTGACTGATCCTAACATGGAGGATCCTGAGGAGACTCCTCACTCTTCCTATGTAAGCTAGAACTGTCAGTCACACCAGCACTGGATTAAAATCTCCTCTTTATCAAAGCACAGTAAATCCAGGATAACCTTGTCGGTTTCTAGAAATTTATTCAGAACTGCACCATGACAAAGGGATATTATTCTGTTTTCAGACAAAAAAAAAACCCTTCTGTCTTCTCCGACAAATTCATAAAGAGATCAGACAGGGTTTGTTTGGGGTCTTTATATTTTTTGGTATGCTTTCAACATCTCAAGTGACAAAAAGCATTATAGACAACAGTCTAATGCATTTCAATTTACATATGAGTGTGGCACATGTCTGCACATGGTGAACCTCTCTTCTGTATTTAATTGTCTTATCTCAGACTTTAAAAGTCATATGTACTAGTAAAATTGACATTTTCTCGCCAAAGTTTCTAACTTGTATTAAAAGTGCACACTAGGTACTACTCACATTAGCATCTTGTCACAGTGCAATGGAGCACAAGTTTCTCATGCTGGAGTGACAACCTAGAGCAATGACAAAGGGCTGCGGGTTCCTCAGTGATTTCAAAATTCCTGGACAGGAGATTGCAAAGCAATGGCACTCCTTTCACTCAACCTGTTTATGGTTTATGAATCAATGCAACGCTACTGATATGAATTTGAAGGGATTAAACTGTTTTTCCATAATCATGGTAGCTTGTGCTGAAAGCATGGGTCTAACTGCACTTTAGTGGTACAGGCTGAACTGATTGATGTCATTTGCATTATCAGGATTGAACTAAAATTGTATTTCTTTTCTTTTTCGCTGGAATTTGTTTCTCCCTTTTTGATGTTAAATCATTGACTTTTAGAGAACATACTCTTTACACAGGACATTTTTACATGAAAATAGTTCTGTTATGAGACATAGCACATGCTTCTGAATATGTTCAGAGGGAATTCTGCCTTCCTTTCCTAAGGAAATGCACTTTACTAGCACAACACTGATGGTATGTGTGACGGTATATGTAGCCATCCTCTTCCAACAGCTTTTGAACCATCAGCCACTTTCAATCAAATTGGACTGAGGACATCAGTTCTCAGTGCATTAAGATCCTATATGTTTTTTCTTTTTAAATAGACAGCTGAGGGAAAGGAGGGAGGCTCTATTATTGCCTTTATTGAGGAAAAGGGTGAAACATGAGGTCAGTTCCTCACAGATATCAAAGAATCCACGTTGAAAATGATCCTGTGAATGACCCACTGGTTAGAAAAAGCAGAGGGGGACACTTCACCCTATTGAACAGCAGAAAATCCAGATTCAAAAGAAGGTGTATTTTACTACTTTCACTGTTCAGAACTACTTTTTAGAGTCACTTGTCCAACCACTGTATACTTCCAAACCTAAAGCAGGTCAAATTTTTACAAAAAGACTAACCCCAAAGAAGGAAGTAAGCAGAATACGTATATTTACAGTCAACAGCAGAACCTTCAAATTTACATTGAAATTGCTGCTTAAAGCCATAGATTGTTTCTATCTGTGAGTACTGAGAGTTTTATCAGCTTAGTTTCTTTCATGCTTGAAGTTACACTTCTTCCCAGTCCATCAGCACCTAGCTGACCCCTAAATTCCCCACGTTCTCCCACTCACACCTTCCCAAATTCACTTTGGTACTTGTCCTGACATGTACCTATAAGATCTTGATCTCACACAGAAACTTCCTGTCAATCTAATTCTTGAAAAGCATATCTAAAAGACAGAAGACAGTCCCTGTCTTTATATGATAGATTACTTTTCTTATATTGTCTTTATATATATATATAAATCATCGATATTTATGTGAGCCTTATTTTACAACAAGTACAGTCAGGGAGGAAACTAGCTGTCATGCCTTACTCTGCCAGAGATCCAGATCATATCTCAGATCTGCTAGGACAGAACCCTAAAGGCTGGTTAGAGTATCTATTTACACAGGCACTGAGAATCTTGAATTCTTGTCACATTACAGAACTGCTTTAACTGAGTACTTCCTGAACTAGTCAGGATAACTTCCAACCACTCAAAAAGAATAAGCAGGACCCAGCTGTCTCATATCTTGTCCGAATGTCTTAATATTTCCCACACAAAATGGTGGCATCATTAACAGCATTTTACAAGAAAGAAAGGTGCTCTGCTAGGTTAGGGGTGAAGTAATATGCTTTTTTAAGAGAAGAAGCCAAGAGGTGAGTCCAAGCAAAAAGCAAATGAAGCCTCTGACATATTGTTTGTATCAGCATCTGACTTATCTACGTCATCCTCTGACAAAGACTAACACAAGCAGATCCTTGCTGATCAAGCGGGGTGTTGCAGAACTTGGTTTCAGAATATGCTACACTGGTGACACAAAAGAGAAGCACAGATGAATTGCTGTGCCTGCTGGCTTAAATTCACTTTGCTTACTGCTTGCACTTCCTGTTCCAAGCTGGCCAAATCCCATACTAACTACCTCACTGTGTTGGCACTACATCTCCTCTGGGTTCTGCTTAGTGCCTGAGTGACTAAAATACACGATTATTATTTTGTGTGGGTTTTTTTCAGCTCAGAGTGTTTGGAATAATAGGAGTCAGTTGCAGAGGCAATGGGAGTGAAAGGAAGCTAAATACAATGTTGTATGTTTTGAAGTGAGACGGGCAGTTTCACAGTGCTTGGACTGTACTCTGTTTAGCATTGAAAGAAGGGAGGGCACCACAAAAAGACAGGTATCTTCAGGCAGGTCGCTGGAGGCAGTGTCTATCCTGCCAAAAGTGTATTGAACAGAGAAACAGGTGGACAGGTCCAAAACACTTCTGTGAAGAGGGCTAACAAGCTGTGACCCAAGCAAGGGATGAGTCCTTTTCCCAATCCTGCTCTAAATTCACCTGTCACTTAGCAATACTGATGTACCCTTACATATCCAAACTGTGTCTCAGGGAAATATTACCAGTAGCACAGCTACTTTAGGAGTCTGAAGGCTAAAAGTTAAATGCTGTATTACAGCAGTTAAGTGCCTTTCTGAACCTAGTCTTCAGCAAGCAGCCAGGTTTCAGCTCACAGCTTCAGTTGTTTTTTCTGTACCTTTATTTTTGAAGAATACAGTTAGGTCTTTTTCTTCCCTCAACAACAGCTGAATTATCTTTCATGCAAAAAATAATCAAATTTTGCTCTAAGATTATGAAATCTTGGTAAGAACTCAAAAAAAAAAAAAAAAAAAATCCAGCTTAGAGTGCGAGTATTTCAGAAAGCTATGAACTCATGGAATCTGGAGAGTATGACAGAAAGTTGATTTTCAACCACTGTCTTGCTTCTGCAAAATGCTATGAAATGCATTTTCAAAGCCCATTTCTCATTTCCATCTTAAAAAAAAAAAATTCAGATTTTCTCACCCTTAAGTACTTTTCTGCAGACCAGCGAAGAAGCATTAATTTCATTCAGAGGTATTCAAAACCTTAAAACCTGCATTTCCTGAGGAGACCTGTTCCTCAGCTCAGGAGTTTCAATGTTTTTTCTGTAAGTAACATTTGTGGGTAGCTTGATTTTTTTTTATTTTTTGTCTTTTAAAACACATTGGAATTGGCTCTACGGTAATCGCAGCAGAGAAATTTGCATGGACTTCAAAGTTTAGAAATAACTGGTTCGTACATAAATCATATAAATCAGTCAGACCACAGTGAATGACATAACTGGGGGAACTGCTACAGAGGAGTCATTAATTATAGCATGCTGTCTCCCTGACTGACTAGGACAGCTTCACTTTAGCGTGAGCACACGTAGAATACAACACATCAGAGAAGTGCCTTTCAGAGCTTTGATTGAGCCTAGTAGCTTCAGGACATGTTACATTACTGCATTTTGTAACATTTTCTGACAGCTTCAGCTTTATCTAAATGCATGTTTTTGCATACATGCAAAAGCCCCAAAAAGCAATATTCTTAAGAGCTTCATTAATGAACACTTGTTTTCCCCCTTCAGAAAGTCCGGGAGGAATATTATTTCATCTAGAAGACAGATTTTGCAATGGTGAACTTGCAAATATAAATAATTGAGGAGAGAACTTCTTTGTGTAAAAGCCAGGAATCACTGCATTTGCAGACTGCTTTGTTATGTATTTGACTTGTTTTTATAATCAAAATCCTTAGCTTTGTCAAGTATATGAACATAAATCTTTTTCTTCTGATACAAAAAATCAGAGAAACTGATTAAACATCTGGTCACCTTTAGAAGTATCAAACATCTTCAGATATGATTTCTCTACTTTTATTTATAGGAGATTTCTTACCAAAGTAACTGGTATACATTGTCTGGTAATAAAGTAGGGGTGTTCTTCCAAAGTTATATTGAATGTACCTAAACTCACGGAATAAGTCCATACACCACACTTAGGTCCAGATCCTGTTATTTCTTGGCATAAAACAAAATTTGTCAAATATGAGCAAAATTAATCACTACTGAGACCACATCAGGGAATTCACATACTTCATATATTTCCTGTGCACCCAAAGGAACTCCTCCTATTTGAAACCATGGAGTCACTCCTTAGCATCAAGACCTTGTGGGAGAAATTGTTGGGAGGAACCAATCCATTTCTAGCCAACTGGGCAAGGAAGTAGACACTCTTTAAAAATGCCTTTACACTAGAACAGCCCATAGTTTTAAGGAGAAGAGGATTATATTTTGTTTTTCACAAGCTTTACAAATGCATTAAAAATCAGACTGCTGGATTAAAACTGGAAATTTCTTCTTCCTTCCAATTTGGTGTTCAAGATGAGGGTGAGGTATATTCCTGCAAGCCCATGTAAATGGTCCATAAGTGGAGAGAATTTTGAAAGGAATCCCTGTCATTAACACTTGAGATTTGGTTAAATCATCCAGCTTTCCCTTCAGCAAGCTGATGTGTGTCCATCAAAGGTATGGTGTGCTGTCTGAGAAACTGAGGTACTGGCATCCTTAAATTATTTTTTGGATCTCTGTGCTGTCCATCTACTTAATGATAGAAAAATGCGTAAGTTTCCCAAGTATAATTTTATTCATAGCCTAATTATGTCAAGAGTTTATACAGGATTAGAGTCACAGAATCATAGAATATGTTAAGTTTGAAAGGACCCATGAAGATCATTGAGTCCATGTGCCTGAGAGCATTGCCCAAATGCTTCCTGAACTCTGCCAGGCTGGTGCTGTGACCTCTGCCCTGGGGAGCTGTTCCAGTGCCCAAACCCCCTCTGGATGAAGAACCTTTTTCTAATATCCAACCTAAACCTCCCCTGACACAACTTCAGGCCATTTCCTCATGAGGAAGCTGCAGACTGCAATGAGGTCTCCCTTCAGTCTCCTCCAGGCTGAACAGACGAAGTGACCTCAGCCACTTCTCATATGGCTTCTCCTCAGGGCCCTTCACTATCCTTGTGTAATAAAATACTTATGTATGTGGCCAGGTCAGAGTTTTAACTTGCATACATTAGAATGTCTTGACTAGCTTCAAGAAGTCTCCCCATGCTTTCACTAGAAAGCTAATCTGTGGAGAACTTCCATGGTACGATTCCAGGGATTCCTGTCCCAAAATCCTCCACTGTTTAATTCTAGCATTTCTATCAAATATTCTACTTAAAATCAAAAGGGACATAAGGATTAGTGGTTCATGCTTGTGAATTCAGAAAAGGAGATGAAAAACCTTTAATTGAGAACTGCATTCAATGTACTAGAACTGAAGAAATTTCTCCTAAGCACAAACCCCATAATTCTGATCACCCACCATAACAGTGATGTAGCCAGGATCAGACTGAGATGTATCATGAAGCACACTTTATAGGGCACACAAGATGGATCACACATCCTAAGAGCTTTTTCTTTCATCTTTAATTAATTTCAGGACAATGACTAAACTTCAGCCCAATCAGTGACTATTTTTTGCTGTAGAGCTTTGAAATTATCTTCTCCACATGTTACAATTACTCCCTATTGATTTTTTTTGTTGTTTGTTTTTATTACTGGGAAAAGCAGGTAAAGCTTAGCTGGTAATGATGGTTTTCTTCCTTTTGCTCTTTCTTTTCTTTAGAGAAGATCTGCTCACTGTTGGATTCAAGTAATTCAATTGTCTTTTTCTCCATATTTTGGCAGTTTTCATGAACACGGTGTTATTGCATGCCTATTAAAATTTGAGGCATTTTTCTTACTTCTTTCGTCATCTCAGTTGTGTTCCAGTATGTGCATAGTTCTGGAAGGTGTACCAACATTGCCCCTCTATTTAGCAGATGAAAAACCACAAAATATGACAAGCCATTTATAAAGGGATTTAAGTATATAAACCCCTAAAAGACAAGCATCAGAATTTTTGAACAGTGCCTATGGGCATTGCTCTTATCTATAATTTGCTTAAGTTATCATGACATGTAATTGTGAAAGTAGCCATACAAAAATAAGGACACAAAGTCTCTAAGAGATTACAGCAGCAGGTTGCACATCAAATAATAAATAACTGTTAGAGAGGTGAGCTGTGGGATTTCATAATTTCCCTACAGAAGTCAAGAACAAAAAAAGACAAGGACAAAATGTTCAGATGTTTACTTGGGTGAGATTGAAGCTCTGTTTACAGAGGAAAAGAATAGCTTCTCCTATTTTTAGGAAACTAGGAAAATTACTTATCAGATGATCTGAATACAGAAAATCTAAATTTAGAAAACCACTTGAAAAGCGGCAGTCACAAGATATTTTGTGTAAAGCTTATTTTTTAATCCCTTGATTCACTTTTGAATGATGTTTTAAAAAATCTTTTTTACAAAATAAAATGTTTGAGCACTCAGATATAAATATTAAAATGTTCTTAAATCCAGTTTTACCTGTCAGAAATACAATTAAGTTCAAGCAAACTGGGTGGAAATGAAAATTTATTTGACTTAAAATCCTGCAAGCTGAGAAAATACTCCAGGATACAAGGATTTACATCCCATGAGATATTATTGAGCTGAAAAATCAGCCCTGCAAATTTTGTGGAAGAATATTTATCTTTCTCATCTGTTTTTAGAGTAATCCCACATTAAACAGAATTTGAGGTACAGATTCCATCTGTTGCTTTCCTAGCATTTCAAGGACAACACTAAGGTGAAGAATCTCTGAAATAATTTCTTCTATCTAGTCAGAGAAGATGAAAAAATTTCTACTACACAGACACAAGGAAGGAATCTCACAGCTGTTAGGCCTTCAAACCCCACCATCTCTTCTGGAACATAAAGTTTAAGACACTCTCTTAACAAAAAGTAGCTAGTCTGCTTTCTTCCCAGAGAAAAAAACAAAAGTGCCTCTCAGTTAAAGGAAGTGTGCTCATTTCTTCCAGCCTCGTGCTCCCAGTGAGGGGGAAAAAAAACCTGCTGTAGAGAAGTAGGCTGAGTATTGCCCAGGCACAAATCATAAATAGAAAGGGAGGTCCTTGATAATCTGGAAGTCAAACCCCCAGATAAGCAGAAGGAAAAACTCAGAGAAAAAGGGAACTGCAGCAGCAGGAGATAATGATCAAATCGAGCACTTAAGCGTTTTGTGCAGCAGTATCTGGGTAAGAAAGTGATGTGAAGAATGGTCAAAGTCAGTCCTACTTGCAACACCCACGAAGTTTGAAATGCAGGCTATATACCTGAGGGCATTCTTGCTGATTGCCTATGATTCACCGTGCCAACCAAAAAAGCACCTGAGAAGAAAAGCAGTTCTCTCAGAGAGAGAGCGAGAGTTCGGAAAAACTGCTCTGATCACTCACAAGTACCTCTCCTTCACTGTCTACTGAAGTGTGAATTGTTTCACTGACTTAAAAAGGGCATGAATCAGAGTGGTGGAAAGGGCTGTGGGATGTCTTATTTGCGCAGTGTCAGCATCAACACACTCATGAGAAAGAAATAAATGCATACATAATATTGGCAGTCTTGGCTGATGATCAGTTATGCAATAATTCGAGGTGACAAGTGACAACAGATTGACCCAACTTGTTCCTGCTCCTTCCTGCTCTAAGAAACCTGGAGTCATGATGCAAAAGACATTTTAAGGTTTACAGTAAGGTGGTCGCTAAACAGTAAGGTGATCACTATCTGAATTAGCTGACAATGGCATTCTCCTAGACACAGCAAGTAAGGATATGTAGGTTCTGTACAGCTATTTTCCCGTGTAACTGATTAATTGTCTGGGCTGCATATTCACAGTGATAAAAGGGTAGGAACTGGGTAGATTAGTACTAAAAGAAGGGAGTTCTTATGACAGAAAGTAATAAAATTGAGGAATAATAATGCAGGTAAGTCCAAGTTTGATGTCTTTGCCTACTTGTTAAGCCCCATCATATTCCTATATTGAACATTTTTCAGGTAAATGCAAATGGTAAAATTTCATTACTAGCCCCAGGCTATTGGGAAAAAAAGGCTAAGGTATATCCATAGAAATCAAACAAGACTTTTCAAGTTGCTCATGTTCTTGGTCCTTCTCCATGAAAATCAAAAGGCCAAATAAAGAGTGATCCGTTTTGAAACAAAATATTCACTCTGATTATTAGCAACAGGCTGGTCACACCATATCGGAGACAGAATAGGTACAAAATACAGTCATCAATGCACAAAGGAATGTAAAGCCTACTTTAAAGAGTGACTGTTTTCTGAATATCCTGCAGCACAGTACAAAGCAAGATGTTATTTTTCTGGGACACAATAAAACATAATATTTTTCTTATTCTCCTTTTAAATTTCATGATGTCAATTAAGCACAGGATGGACCACAACAGACAGGACAGTAAAACATATTCTGTTTTATGAGTCATATGCAAGTACAGAGATAGAAAGGGAATGTATTTAACTATTTCCTTGAGTTCTAAAGGGAGAGAAATGTCAGATCTTCAGGTATTCCAGCAAGGATCTAGTCAGATACATTGCTGGGTTCCAGTAATCAACAACAATGTCTTGGTAATATATTAAGTGTAGCACAGAAGCAGAATGATACTTTTAAAATAGTTCACCATCTATTTATAAGATCCATAAATGCCCACTGCATTATGTGGGCCCAAGTCATGTGAAATCACCCTATGGCTCCATGTTAACATTTCCTCCTTTATGGTCTTTCAAGTACTCTTAGGTTTTCAGAGAGCTACTTGTAAATATAAGTACCATATATAAAATATTTAACAGATGCTCAAGTGCACCTTGGGATGATGACTATGGTCTGGAATGACCTGTTTATGGGATGTGTGCCCACATTTCTGCTGAGTATTGCACTTGCAGTTTTTAGAACTGCATAGCTGAGAGTAAATCTTCATCTTATCATTTTATTTTCTTTTATTTCCCTTTTAATCCCTTCCTCATAACTCCTCACCTATAGAAACAAAGTGTAAAAACACAGGGATCCTCACTAGTGTCTATGTGTCCTTCTTCCAAGACACTACAGGACAAACATAGGAAGGTGATTGAAACAAGAATATTTAGGGGAATTAATGTTTCTTCATGAGAACAAAGATTCTTCTCAGCATTTTGTCTCTGAGTTGTACACTGAAGAAAAACATTGTCCAAAGTACTAGCTCTGGATGACTACATGAAATGAAGTCAAGTACATAATTTCCCAGAGAATGTTTTACATATTAAAACAAACTAGTCCTGTGTAAAAGATTCAACTTCCTTCCTTCTTCACAGTCAGATCCACAGAAACATAAGAAAACCTGAAATGGTGTATAGGTAAACTTAAATTAGACACGTTGTCTTGTTCTCCTATAGCAGAAGGGTGAACTGCAGCAGCAAATCGCCTTTATGATACCTAGTATTATAAAATTATACTTTAGGTACTGTAATTTTGGGGAAATAATTCCAATATAAAGTTCGGACATTGTAGCATTGGTTTGAAAGAAGCAAGTACCAAATAAAAGACAATTTGTCGAGTTTAAACTGATTATTTGTTCACATCTGCAGGAAGCAGATCAAGCATACTCTATTAAAATGTATCTGACAATCAGAATTACTTTTTTTATTATTAGAGATAGACTATATGTGAGATTTGCTATTAAATCTTGATTTAATCTACCATGAATTTTAGGTTGATGTACAAATCAGAAATAGTGTCTACAACCATATGAAAACATTTTAATATCTTGTTCCTCATAAATTCTCAGCAGGTAAGGTGTTATTCAGATAATTTTTTCTTTACCCAAAACTGAGCAGGAAAATGCATTTTGTGTAGGGCTGACTAGTATCTAAGAGGCGGCAGATCTATAAGCATGAAAATTAAAAGAAGATCTTAAGGAGGTAAACAATATAGCCTAATATTATTTTCTTTTGCTCAGAAATTTTGCCAGAGTAATTTAAAACCCATGAATTTCAGCTATCTCCATGAACTACTGTAACTGTATTGATTTACAGTTTTTACTGTCTCAAGTCAAGAAATCATTCTTTTATGTGTCATCTTTTAGATCTGTCAACAGCCCTTGAAAGTGCTGATCCTATATTATCCTCAGTGGGCAGAAGTGCTCTGCAGTGTGCATGGAAGCCCCTGTCCCAGATGCACACTTCCCAGCTGTTGGTTAAGATCAAGTGCATCATCTTTTCTTATCACTTTATTATCTGATACATCCTCAGCTTAAATATTTTATATTAAATAGATTTGGAAAGCATGGGAAGGAGTAATCATTTCCTCCATCCACTCCATGCATCAACCCAAAAGTGCAGTGCTTCCACCTACTGTGGTCAAGTTGTGACTGTGTGTCAGGATGATATCTGCACATAAAACCACCCTGTGTGGTTTGAGCTTTTTTTAAGTGGGCTCTGGATCTCTCATGCTTCCACAGATCTTCTGGTGATGCAGACAATGACCACAATACCACCACTCGACTGAGGGGCCTGAAGCAGCCACTGCAGCTATGCCCTGCATGGAGAACTCCTGAAATCTCTGTCTGAGACACAGTGCATATGGGGGAAGGCTTGGAACTGGGACTGCCCTCGTCCCTGCTGGTGTCATTCTTCCCAATAGACTGTCACAGTCTTTCTAAAGGAAAAAAAAATAAAACAGTCTTGATTGTGCTGTGGACTAAACTGGTCCTGAACACACCTGCAGCCAGACTAAGGAAAGGATTTTTGCATTTCTCCCTAAGCATGCTGAGCTCTCCTTTAAGAAAGTGAAAGGAGTTCTACAGCTTGTAAAATAAGATGTCAGTCCTTGCTGGATGAAAAAAACCCCCATTCATGTCGAACCTCAAAAGACCACACAGATTGGACTGAATGACAATTTGACCCATGTCTCTAAGTGAAAAATCACTGAATTTACTGCTGGCTAAGTCAGAAAATCTAGTAAAAGGAAAATATATATAATGCTATATAATAGCTACCTGGCAGTAAATTTGTATTTAAGCTAATCCATTGCCATTTGTCTCTATTTGATTGAGCCACCTGATTTGTAAAACATGCTGGAATACAATTTACGTGCAGCAATATAATCCACCTAGTGGTCTGGTTTCCAGAACCACAAGGATAAACACTCTCAAACCATAAAGGCACTCTCAGTGCCAGATATCCATTTATAATGCCTGCAGAATGATGTCTCATCATAACCATCTCCGGTATGGATGAGCTGTCAGCTACTCTACCACAACCTCTTTCCAAACCTTTTAAAAGTAAGGAAAGTCTGTCATGTGCAGAACACAAAGGTATTTCACGAGACAGGAGAGATGTCCTCAGTGCCCTCATTATTCACCTTGCATGAAGAAGACAACAGGAATACCACAGTGAAATCAGCTCTACTGTAAAATGCTTTTTTATATTTGGCAAATAGCACTGTATCAAAAGTGTACAAAATAATGTTGCAGATATTCTGTCTTGTACAAGATGACTCCAGGAAGTGGGGTCTTACTATGATCAGCCCTCTACAAACCATATATCTTGTTCCCATTCCTGTATCTCGTTCTACCTACAAGACTGCTGCACTGGCTGTGCGGACACACAAAATGGTGACATCAGTGACATTGCTGCTGCTAGAGATGGAACAAAAATCACTGCTGGGCACCTATTATGATGAGAAAAAGTTAAAGAAATGAAAAAAAAAAAAGGACAAAGGAAAACACACTTAGCAAAGACTGCAATCCTGAAGCACAGAAATCAGCCTCTCCTCCCACCCCTCCCTCTCACCCTACAGTTGTCAAGGGGACTGAAAGGCAAGCTGAATCAGAAAGAATTTCACTGTAGCTGGATTTCCTCATTCAGAGGAAAAGCATCAACAAAACGTTTTACATATTATTACTCCAATTTAAATATATATATTCCCTCTGTAGTAGTTGAAAATGTAAAAATTTTAACACTGTTATTTGTGGACATAGGTGCACAAGAGAGAAAACAAATTTCTTCAATATTATGGGTTTTAACATAATGATCTTGCCATATTATCATTTAATGGCTAATCACATGCCACTGAATGAGCAAGCAAACCCCTTATGCACTGCATTTTATTTGTTTATTTTTTGAATGCCTAAATACTAAGCGACAACTAGAGATGGTTATTAAAGGAAGCTATTACATTACTTACTCATCTAATAAGTTGGTTTTTCTCTTTCTCTCTCTCATAGGAGAAGTTTTAAAATGAGAATAATGCTGCAAGTAGAAAAGTCCATACTGTGAGCTAACTAAGAGTACAGTACAGTCCTTCAGAGTCTGAGTTTCTTTCATTAAGTTTATCTGTTATGCTCTGTGGTTTCATTTTCTTTTATGTAAAAAGAATGTAAAAATACAGTGTACAAAACAAAAAAGGGGCCATGGAGATGAAGCTTTTGTAAATATGATGGGATATAATGAAGATCACATTAAACTCCACAGATTGATTTTACTCACTGCTTTGATCGAAACCAAAAAAGTTAATTTTGCTTCCTTTATCTCATTAATTGGAATCACCAGCTGGTTAAGGGAGGGGATTGTTCAGCTGTACTCTGAGTTGGTGCAGCCTCTCCTCAAATCATGTCTGCAGTTTTGGGCATCACAATATAAGAAAGACATAAAGCTGTTAGAGAGTGTCCAAAGGAGGGCTACAAAGATGCTGAAGGCTCTAGAGGGAAAGCCACACCAGGAGTGGCTGAGGTCGCTTGGTCTGTTCAGCCTGGAGAAGAAGAGATTGAGGCGAGACCTCATTGCAGTCTGCAGCTTCCTCATGAGGGGAAGAGGAGGGGCAGACACTGATCTCTTCTCTGTGGTGACCAGTGCCAGGACCCGAGGGAATGGCCTGAAGTTGTGTCAGGGGAGGGTTGGGTTGGATATTAGAAAAAGGTTCTTCACCCAGAGGTGGTTGGGCACTGGGACAGGCTCCCCTGGGAAGTGGTCACAGCATCAGCCTGACAGAGTTCAAAGAAGCATTTGGTTAATGTTCAAGGCACATGGTGTGATTCTTGGGGTGTTCCTACATGAGACCAGGACTTGGACTTGATGGTCCTTGTGGGTCACTTTCAACACAATATTCTATGATTCTAAATCCCTCACCAACTTTTTATGAAGCTTTATTCCACTGAGCTGGGATTTTTTTCCTCAATAAAATTACTATTTATTTAAGATTCTTGTTCTGAGCAAGACTGTGTTTTCACTGTATTATACAAGCACAGAAGTAGATACTTCCATGTTCTAAAAATGACAAACACAAGCCTGCATTTAAAATGTGAATTCTGCCCTTTTTTTACATGCTGCTTTTCAAACAGTAGCATTACAATGACAACCAGTCACATTTTCATGACATCATAAGGTTGGAAAAAATGTCTAAGATCACTGAGTCCAACCATTAACATAGAACCACTGCAACAATTTTTCTCAGTAGCTGGGTCTTGAAATCTGTGTAATTTGATGAAAATGTGGAGCTTGGTCCACAAGACAAATTAAACCTGAAATAATGACAAGTTTTTATTAGTCACAAATTTGCCAAACAGATCTGATGCAGAATCAAGAGAAACAAATATAAATATTTGATATTGATAACTGATACTATAAAATAGGGAAACAATGCAATTTTGACTGTTCAGTGACTGTTGCTGTTTTATAGGTGCTTGAGCTTTCTCATATAGATTTCTATAGCAAAGCCCTTGTTGTTGTATCTTAAGTCCCAATAAAGTACTTATTAGCTTCTTCTAGGTCCCAGTTAAATTACTTGTTTTAGTATGAACAGTAAGTTTAGTCTACTTCTAGAGATAGTAAAAGAAAGTGTTTTAAACCACTCAAGAAGAAAACCATTCAAATACTGATTTTTTAAATCAAATCTAGAGAAATTTTGGTTTCATGCTCTTCAGAAGCTTCTGTACCCAGGATTATTTGATATCACAGACTATTCTGAATGGAAGAATTGAAACATCAGCATGTGAAGTACAATAAAAGAAAATTTTGTGGAGTGCTTATACTCATTCCCTACTTCTTTATGGGCACAAAAGAAAAGTGAAGATGGAGCTGCAGACATCAAAACCAAGTGCAGTCTATTCTGGGAACCATTTATAGTGTAAGTAAAAGTGTAATTAAATAATGACTTCATTTCAGCAGGATCCCATGATAAGAATCAATAGTCAGGCCACTGATCTTGCATTAATTTGGTCTTACATTGTCACTAAATCTTGTCACAGCCACACTTTCATGACACCCTGAATTAACCTCGACTATAACCTTCCCTGGAGAACAGGCGCTTTTTTACCTTTCCCCCTCCAAAGGCTTCAATAGCTGCTGTTTGGGATTAATGGTATTCAGCAGAATTCACATATACATGACATGATCTTCCATTTTAAAAGGTGTAACAGGTGTAACAATCCTTGCCCAAAATTATCTTCCATATGGAACCATTTAATGAGACTCTTAAATGTTTTACTTATCTGAGCCTTTGCTGAAAATCAGCTTCCTTTTACTTCAAGCCTTGTGTACTCCTTGGAAGTAAATACTGCATTTTGATTTCAGTCATAAATCCAAAAAGTGTTATTAAAAAAACACCATACAGAGACACAGAGAAAATAAACTGAACATGACTAACATGCTGCAATATTATTTTCAAACTTGTGGCCCTGCTGGTGATGTGTATTTTTTTTTTCATGTGCAAAGAACCTTCTGATCTTCTTCAAGTCAGCGATCAGCACCTGCAATCCATTTTCCTTTTGCTCAGATTGTATTTGCTGCCTGAGACTTTCTGCTCCTGCAAATACAAAAGGCTTCCCACTCCTTACAACCCTTTACAGATTTACTAAAAAATGAAATGCTTCAGAAAATTTTGTGGATACTATTTTACAGCTTTAAAACCATATGAATGCAAACATAAAGCAGCTCCCTGTCCAGATGATACAGTAGAATTTATGGAGAGACATCATTTTCACTTCAGGGCTTGTTAGGAAATGTGAAGCTGCAATGAATCCTTACCATTCTGGAAATACAAAATGTGCTCTTTCAATCTTGTCTAAAGATTTCATATTATGTAATTTCTTCTCTGGTGATACTTCATTAAGTTGTACAGAAAACTCATTGTCCTCCCTCTCTGAAAAATTCAATACAATAACTGTATCTTTTCATAAAAAGAATCAGTTTCAGATTCTTTGCTTTCCTGGAGGATTAAAAGCACTATGGCTTTTGAAACTCAGTGTGCCCATGGTGCCTGCTTGGTCTGATATCCATGGAGAGCCTTATGCTGCATATTACAGCTCACCTTTTGCCTGGTGCCAGACCGTTCTCAGTAAGATACTGGATTATTTTCTGCCTTTAACTAAGCAATGGCACAGCTGGCTGACTACTGAAAAAGTGCCTGAGTTTCCAGGAAGCTCAGCATTTAGACTGTAAAGGTGATAGCAATAGAGCAGGGAGAAAGGAAAATTGAAGAGCTCTGTATTTGTTTGCTCTTTTATGTTTCTGTATTTACGTGGTGTGAAACACTGAAGTGCAAAACCTCTTTTCACATCATAATATCCATATCAGGGACTCAGTTATGAGGAGTGAAAGGAAGTTTAGCATCTTCCACATTTAACCTTCATAAGTTTTTTTCAATGGCTTGGTTTGGATGGGGCCTTTGGATGGGATCATCTATTTCCAAACTCCCTGCCATGGGCAGGACACCTTCCACTACACCAAGTTGTTTAAAGCCCCATCCAGCCTTGCCTTGAATACTTTCAGTGATGGGCACCCATAACTCCTCTGGCAAGTTCTTCTCTGTCCCAGTGACTCCCCACCCTCACAGAAAAGTAGTGCTTTCTTAGGTGCAACCTAAACCCACCCTCTTTCAGTTTACAGCCAATTCCCCTGTGCTATCACACAAGGCCCTTGGAAAAAGCTCCTTTCCAGCTTCTCTGTAGGTCCCTTTTTGGTACTGGAAGGCTGCCCTAAGTTCTCCTGGAGCCTTCTCTTCTCTAGAGTGAGCAGCCTCAGCTCTCTCAGCCTGTTCTCATATGGGAGGTGCTCCAGCCCTCTGATCATCTTCATGGCCCTCCTCTGGACTTGCTTGAGCAGGTCCACATCCCACCTGTGTGAGCACCATATTCCAGGTGGGGCCTCACCAGAGCAGAGTACAGGGGGAAAATTACCTCCCTTAATCTGCTGATTGCTTGTCTGTTGTGAGAAGTGACAGGACCTGAGGAAATGGCATTAAACTCTGCTAGGGGAGGTTTAGGTTGGATATTAGGAAAACGTTTTTCATTCAATTCTTTTGATGCAGTCCAGAGTGTGTTTGGCTTTCAGGGCTGTGAACACTCATTGCTGGCTCATGTTGATCTCATTATCCACAAACACTCCAAGCTCTTCTCAGCAGGGCTGTTCTTGATCCATTCTCCCAGCCTGTATTTGTGCTTGGGATTGCCCCAGCCCAGGTGCAGGACCTTTAAATTGGCCGTTTTGATCTTCATGAAGTTCACACACCTCACTTCTCAAGCTTGTCAAGGTCTGTCTGAATGGTATCCCCTCCCTCCAGCATGCTAACTGCACCACTCAGTCTGGTGTTTTATTACAGCCCTCTAATTAGTAGTACTATATTCCTTGTTAATTATGTTTTGCTTTCCTGAATTGAAGTTCACTCAGATATGAGAGGAAGCAACAACTCAACCAGAAACTGATACAAAATACACAACATTCTTCTTTTTTTAGAACATCGCTGCCATACAAATCTGCACTTATTTCTGTCTTACTCTTCATTCCTATGGATTAATGCCTGGGTTTTTATGACCAAAGAAAAGGTTTATCCTTGTTACTTAACTGGACAGTGGTTCTATAAAATTCAGTTTTAGAGGTTCAATAAAAGCATGATCGTGAGTAGTAAAGCTTAATCTACTCTCCAGTATTATCCAACATCCATATAAAAACGTGAGAAAGCTTTAGGGAGAGTTGACAAGTCAGTTTTAGACGTGCTTTGCTCATTTTCTCATTGCCAGACATCCAAACAGAAAAGGACAGGTTTTCTCAGTACTTAGCTGACATTCTCTTCTTCTAACAGACGTGACAGGGCAACTAAATAAAGCAGAACCAGATGACACTGACATAATGTTGATAAAATAAATTGCCTGCACTTTCATCTTCACAGCAGTCATGGTATCCAGTAGCACCAAGAAGGACCAAGCAAGAACAAAATGGATTTACTGCCAATAAAGAGGGACCACAAGAGTATTCCAAAAGGTGCACTGAATCCCATTTTCTTTTTAGTTTTGACATTATTGAATGGTAGTGAAGATACAGAAAGTGGGGGGGGGGGGGTCTACTCTTAAACAGAACTGTGCTAAGGCTTAAAGAAAAAAAAATATTCCACATTCTGTACTGCAAAATTACCTTTTTTTTTTTTTTTTTTTTTTGAAACT
>VXAC01003098.1:311472-362237 GCA_013399225.1 Rhipidura dahli
TTCCTTTTTTTTTTTTTTTTTTTCTGTAAACTAATGAGACAAAGCTACTATCTGCTTGTCCTTCATCTCATAATACACTTATTATAAAACCACTATTCAAATTACAGTCACATCTAATTAGACAACAGATGGTCTTATCTAAATTGGTTGGTTAATTCAGGTTCATGATTTTGTATTAATAAAGTCATAACAATGAATCAAGCCCTCCTAGAACTCTTCATGAAGTCAGTCATGTGTGGCAGCCAATGGCTGCTATTCAGCAAGAAGCAACAGATTTGAGGGAAGGCCACTTGTACCAAATGTGTTACTTCAGTTTCTTATGAATCCTCATTATTGTGCCCTTTTAAGTGCATTTCTTCTACCACTGATAGGTACCAGAGTGTGTTTCCCCATTGTTATGTATACACTGACTCCATGAAAAGCAAAAGAAGATAATTAAAATAAGAAAATCTGTGAGACTGGCATGATGTTTGGCTTTTGTTTGATAGAGATTTATGCTCACAAAACAGAGTTAGTGCCAAAAAAACTTTTCTAAATATATAGTAGTTCTTCTACTATAAACTTACAGTAAACAAAAAATTTTTTAAAAGTTGAACAATAGAAACCTGGCTACAAGAACTTTCTGACTGTCACATGTGGAAGTTTAAAGTTTTTGCAACATGCTTTTATTTTGCATCTAAGCATTTGTGTGAAATTGAGCACAGTAACTTATGCTTCATAAACTCTATTTTAAAATTCACATTCTTATCTCCATTATCCTTATTCTGCAGCTACAAAACTGAACTACACACTGAAGACAATATAGTGTAAATCTGCCCTTTTCCAGGAAACATTAAGGAAGGGCTTATTTCCAGTGACTCATAAGCTCTTCTTCCTGCAATGCCTTTTTGCTCGTGGCCTGAAGATCAGGTTCTGAAATAGTTATACCAGCCTCTTCAAAGGGCTGATGTACTTTTGGGGTCCCATATGAGAGCTAGAGCCTTCCTGCAAGCTAATGTGCTCTTTCCAATGCCTTGAAGCTATTTAAGGAGAGGCTTCCCTCTGAAGCAAATACAGTAGCTGTATAAACAGGCTGACCCATCACAACAGCAGATTTAAAAAAGCTGCAAGCTCATGACAGAAGAACCTAAGGCAAGACACTGAAATGCCCTAAATGCACAGCTGGCTCACTTGGTATGCAGCAAGCCAGTGTCTGGTATATGGCATGAATTTGATGGCCACGCTCAAACAAGATTAGCAATAAGCCTGGACTTTTCACACCTGAATCAAAAAAATAAGGCTAGTTTTTAATACAAGTCCATATCTTATTTGTGGTTAGGGAGATCCCAGGCAGTGAACCAGTCGTGCTGAGAGTAATCTGCCCTGTTTGAGGTCTCACTGTGAAATTGTCAGCAGTTTGCTCTGGTGTCAATGGAGTACTGTTTGAAGGGAGCCTTTTCCCTAGGATTGGCATAAGCTATTGCTGAAAGGTTCAGGTTGAACGTACATAGAAGCCAATGGCAAGAGTGCTGATGCAACAATCTTCATTGGGTCTGAAAAATAAAAGAGATGTGATTGAAATCACACCCTCAACATCCAGTAATTGAGAAATGCTAAGAGAAGAATTAGAAAAACACCTAACAGTTGATCTACCTAGAACTTCTGAGGATTAGAAGTATTAGACTCACAAGTGACAATACTTTGCAAGCCATTAAACATAACAGCTATACACACCAAAAATTACATCTCATGAGCATCCCATGCAGAACAAAAGGGGACAGAGATTTTGAAAGAGAACTGCAACCCTCCTGCTAACACTTGCATGCTACAGGTGTAACAGGAAGTCCTCATACTCACAGAAAATGTAAACCACCAGAAGCAACAAACAGTTTTTAAGAATGAAATCCTGACCCGTGTGAATTTGAGACAAAGACCTCATCTGGCCTCAAGGGCCAGACTGCCAGGTCCATTTGGAAATTCACCTGAGCTGTTGAAAAAGAGCTCTGAAGGTAAATAATTAAAGCAGAAGTCCCTCCTGAATCAAAGGGGAATAAATCCTGAGTATTAAAAAAGAAATGCTCTTATTTCTTAAACTCATGAAGATGCATATTCTAACCACCTACACCACCCCCACCCTTTTTTTTTTCTTTGTGCAGATTACTGGTTTTCATTGGCATAATGATTTATTTGCATTAGATTTCAGAAGCAAGGATGTCATGTGCATAAAAGGAAAAGGAATTTTGAACCCACATGGTGCAATTTTTCATTTCCATTAGACAATGCATATGACACCTCATAAAGAAGATAAAAAGGCCCATCTCTTTGTTGAAGTGAAATATACTTACATTTCAAAGAAGAGAAAAAGGAGTTGCAAATTTTGCACTTTGTCTGGAGGGTGCTACTGTATATATTTAGTTCAACTCATTTAACAGGTACAATTTTTTTAGTTCTCTGGCATGATAACAATTCCCTTCTAGTGTTATTTAATTTAAATTTGATTTTCTTTACACTTGATGCCAAGTTTTGTGCTTTTCTGATTATCATCTGGAAATGATGAGCACAAGGTGGGTGTTAAGAGGAACAGATGATAAATTGCAAGCTATCCATAAAATTGCAACTCCTAATTTGTGTGAAAAATTGAGGAAGGTATGTGGACCAAGGTTTAAAAAGCCCCAACAAAATAACTAAGAAATTGTAAAAAAGTTGAGTCTTTTACTAATTTCAAACCAATCAGGCATCTAAAAAATCCTACTAAGTAGCATGGAACAGATTGCTTACTCTTTTTGAAATCTAGGTAGTTAAACTTAAGAAGCCAAATATGTGGTTAAGAACACTGGTCTCCTATAATACAACAAAAACCAAACAAACAACCCCAGCATTTTCCAGTATGCAATTTTTATCCATTGGAAAAGAAATTGACTGGTTTCCAGAATTCAAAATAGGACTATAATTTGAAGGTTTGAGGAAATTAAAACAAAGAATGATACACAGACACTCCCCTAAACAACTGAGAAAACACTCAATAGAAGTATCACATAAAGTTAGAGAAAGACTGCTTTAGTCTAAGTGATTCTCTGCTGTTTTATCCTGTAAGTGCACAGTGTCCAACACAATAGGGGAATGCAACCTTAACAGAATCAATGGCCTTGAAGGCTTTTATGCTTTTAGAGTGCAATGAGCTGTAATATAAAACAGGCTTCTATAATGCACAGAGGTAAAATGTTTTTGAGACTGATATGACCATTTATGATGCCACAAATTTCATAAAAATTCCCCAAAAAATGAGAGAAATAGAGCAGTAGAAGAGAGGATTGCATATATAAGGGGTAGGTGATCAATGACAGTAGTATGGTGATACCTCAAGAAGGAAAAAAATAGTTTTCAGAGAAGTGAAGCTGTTTCAGAGTTGTAGGGGTGAGTAGAATGGCTGCAGTGTGTGCAGGCTTGTGAAGTTGGCTGTTTTTGTCTAGAACCTCTGTCATCTCTTTTTGTCCAAATTAAAGAACCCCACCCCTCTCGCCCACCCAAGTCCCTGAAACCAAGGGAGTGAAAAGCCCTCCTCAGGTTCTCCAGCAGAACCAAAACTTCTGAATGCTTTTTGACTACTCTTTCCTTGCTGTTTTCACTCATCTGGTACATTAGAATCTTTTGGGATGGGGCATAGGGAAGTCACTTGTCATTGTGTTTTATGGTGACAGGGGGCCCCTTAGGCCCCAGGCTTTAATCTACAAACATATTTAGAATTATTTTCAAAGAGCTAAAACAAGTGTACTAAAAAAACATTCTCCTGAGCACAAAGAAATCAAACCAAATGACAAAATTATTGCAAATAGTATTCTTCATATTTTGAATCCATCCTCTGATGCCACAGTATCTCCTACCAAGCTTGTCTTATCTGTGTTTACCTTGTATCTTTGCTTCTGTTACATGATTTTTCCTAACCTTTTTAGAATTTCCTCATTCCTGCCAATACCTCATGCAAATAAGCCACTTAATCAACTTTCTTAACTTCAGAGAATTCAATTTTTTAAGATGTATTTTTCTTCTGTTAGTGCAGTTTTCATGAACTGCAATATAATTTTTTATATTCAATAGTGGGAGTATCTGTGGTAACTCACTCAACATACACTCTGATGTTATTAATAGTTTGAGAACAAAAGCAGAATGGTTGATCCATAACATCATTTTTTTCCCCATGTCTTTACAAGGCTATTGGCTGAAAAGCAATTAATTTTCAAATTCATGCATACAACTTCATACATGTCACATGATAATCAATATTGAAACATAAAAAGAAAATCCTCTGTGACCATTTATTATTCTTGTCTCCTACCCTGAAGATTCCGTGATTTTACTATACTTCCTCTAAAAGTGAAGATTTTAGAATAAAATATGAAGTAATTAAATGAAATTAGGAATATTATAATGATTAAAAATAAGGTAACAATGTGAAAACAATATGGAACGAACTCTCTCTTTCCCTTTTTTACGAGTTACAAAAGGCTGGTATGTCCTAGTCAATACTCCTCAACAAAGGAGCTTGACATAATTCTCCAAACATTGACCATTTTAAAGACTAATCCAGTGATCAACTTCTTTTGTTGTCATTCTCGTTTGATTTACAAGAAGCAAACAAAATCTTCCTACAAGCAGCCCTGACATCTTGGGCTTGGGTAAGAAAATTAATATGATCTCATTTTCAGTCTCCAGTGGGAAGGCAGACTAAAAATGGCCATATTATGGACCCGGTCCTGCAAAGCATTTTCTCCATGCAGACCTCACAGCAGGATCCTGGCTTGTGCTCACACCATCTGAGGGCTGTTTGGTGGCCAGTGTGAGAAGCAGACAAGTTAGTGAACTCTGTTCATCACACCACCACCATGCTTTGCATGAAGTGGTGTTCTGGCTGGCAAACTAACCTGAAAAGGCCTGTTGTGGATGCTGAATTGGTCTGTTACCCATGCCAATCTCCAGAAAAAATACCCCAAACTGACAGATATAAAAACTTCCACTGCTGCCTTAATTCTTTGGCTAAACAGAGCATTTAGTTCACTGTGATATTAATATGGCACCATTTGTAACTATGTAGTTCTCTAAATGCTCATAAAAGCTTTTTTAAAATTGCATTGGCCAATCTTAGCCAAAAATTGAAACAAACACAAGTTAAATTCCATTCCCAGGGAAGAGTTATGTTGCACTGCAAAGAAAATATAACTGACACTAAGTAATTCTGAAGGGTTTTGCCTTTCTTTGCAGAAGACAGACTGATGAGCTCTCTGCCACAGTAGGAATGTAAGCCTGAATTGCACTGCATGAAATTACACTTGCCTAAGCTTATCGGAGAAACCACCTGAAAATGACTTACAACTCAATTTGTTTGGATAAAATACCAAAGAATTCTGGGATGGTGAAATGAATCTTTCCTGCTTTGAAGTTTCTGGATAGATTTTTTACAATAACCATAAAATAGAATAAAAGAAACTACAGATCAGACTTCTTTGTGGAGATTTACAGATAGGTGGTTGCTTTCTACTATTTCCAAATTATAAATTACTCAATATATATTTAGGATATTTTATTGAAAATATATTTTTTCAAGAAAACTACTAAAGCTAAAGACCAAAAACCTTTGGCCATCTAGCCCATGTTCCCGAGAATCTAGATTTTTCTTCTCAGTCCTAACCCACTTCATGACTCTCCTGCAGGAAGAAGTTAATTCTTCATTGTGTTTGGAATGTAAGTACAAAGCTAGATAGGAAGTTTTAGTTAAAGTGTGAAGCAAAGTTTCCTTTTCTGAGTTATGTTTTTCTACCTAGTTTTTATGCCTTTTCTGACAATTACTAAATAACTTGTCTTTCTGCTTGAAGTTTAGCTCTTCACATTAGATATTTCTGTCTAACATAGCCAGTAAATTCATGGCCACTTAGCTTGTTCTTTTTTCTTAAAAAATATTACTTCATATAATTTTATGGTTCATGAAATAACTTTAATTTCGACTTTTTTTTTTTTTCCTGGGAATTTATTTGTTTATGTGATGTGGTTGCTCATTTTCCTTATGAACCCTTGGAAAAGGATTTTTTGACTATGTTTTCAATCTCTTTCTATTCACTCTAATTATTTCTCAGCCTTTCTCCCAGGCTAAGACACCTACACATTTCACTAAATTTTAATTCTGTCTCTGAGATACATTTGCAATAGAACTGACTTGGTTATCATAATAGTGTCTTCTGTTTCATTACTTCTTCCCCTCCAAACTATAAACTGATCTTTCAATCTTCAAGAGTATATTGGTCTTTTATGTTTTCAGCATCATTCAGTCACCATAGTCCCCATTCAAAACAGTCAGTCCTCTGTGATTCTCTCTGCTTATTTACAACATAAGATACTGATCTGAAGCAGGAATGATTTTACCTGAATTTGCTCCTTTTTCCTGTCCTCGTTCAGGAGAACGCAACATTATGTTGGTGGTTTTCAGGTCCCTTGAACTTTTAACCACCAATTATATATAGTTCCTGCTAAAAAAAATTATTGGAAGCCTCGTTTTAGCATCTCAGAGATGAGGAAGTTTCCAGAATGATTCCCATGGGCAAACTCCTCCTTTCCTTCTACAGTGAAAGAGGGGAAGCAAATTTCACTGTTTTTTCAAGTAGACTTCAACATTTTGGGACATTTTTTCTTTGCTGTCATTGTAAGGGTATTTGTGTGCATTTTGTTTGCAGACAAAAGCACCTCACCTAGTTTTACTCACTAACTATGAAGTAAAAAGAGCAAAAGTGAAACCCCAAAGTCTTTGGGTATTTCCAAGACACAGGCTGTTTGGACTACAGGCCAGTGGATCACACTGCTGTTATGATTAATGCCCTTAGCTTAGGAAAAAGACTATAAATTGCTACTTTCAGGTAAATAATTCCTTTGTTCACTTTCACCAAGTTAAATGATGATGATGAAAATGTGGAATGCCACATTCACCATGGTGTCTATGCCAAGGCTGTGATGACAACTCTGGAGTATTGGAAAAGGTGCTCATGAATGCCCAGCTAAGCCACAGGCACAAGCACGTACAGGGGGAAATATCTCTGAGATGTCTTGATGGCATGTCATAAAAAATAAAATAATCACCACCTTTTCCACATGAAAGAAATTAGTGTTTTCATGGCAATCTTTGTTTCCTTCTTATTTAACCATATTTTGTAGGAATAGAACACTAGCTACAGAATTAAGGTAACTTGTTTTATCCCTCACAGTTCTTATCCTTTTTACTCAAGCTGACACATCTGAAAAAGTTTAAATAAGGAATATAGGAAAAAAAAAACCCAGCTGTTTTTCTCTGCAAAGTAAAATATACACATTTGGATTAAAAAATGTTTCTTCCCTACAGTGCAAAGGTACAACTGGCAAAGTCAGATGGAACTGCAGAAAGAAAAGGCTTTTTTGCAGAAAAACCTCCAAACCAAACCCTAACCTAACTGAACCAAGTTAAATAACAAATGCTTAAAACTGAAGGCACAAAAAGGAAGTTTTGTTTTTATCAAATATTAGCATTTGTTACACCAGCTTGGGCTTTCTTTTTGTGACACTGAAACCAAGACCTTTTGCCTGGGCATGCAATGCTTTAGCAGGCTGGCACATCATCACTGCCCCACATGAATGCTTCCCTGATGCAAACATGACAGCTCCAAAGCTGCCATCTCCTGAAAGCAAAGCTTCCACTGTTTCCTTAAGGAACATCATGAGTTGTGATTATCAAATCAGACATAAAAAAACGTGTACATTTTTCACTGCTCTAAACTGGCATGTGTTCTGACACCTGAAATGTGAGTTGCTGGGCTTGTATCACAGGACAAGGAAACCTGCATGTTGCTTGGCAAAGCAAACAAGACTGGCAGAAATAATAGCAAAGCAGCTATGCATGACAATATCACCTGCTTTTTTTGCTAATCATAGTAGAACTGCCAATTAAAACAATGCAAAGTAATGTTTAGATGTTAATACTAATTAGTGGCAGAAGAACTGAAAAGTAACCTCTTGTTATAAAGGTCAGTGTTATCGATGTTTTGTTCTCTTCTTCCAAGGGTCAGAAGCTTCTTGACAGTAGTGCAGCATGGGGAATATCACATGCTATTTTTAAGGAAACAATTTCCCATCCTGTTTTTTCTATTCTAAACAGAGAAGCAGTGAAATTCACTACTACACTGTTTCTGGAAGGTTGAAATATGTTTACTTAGTAACAGGAACTTTGATTCTCTAGGACCTCAACTTTGCTTTATGACCTTAAGAATGAATTTTAACAAATTTGCTTCCTTTTCCTAATCAGGCTTGCCTTTCCAAAACAGAATCAGATTATAAGAAATATTAAGCAATATTAAACTTGGTACACTAAGGGCAAAATTCTATATACAAATTCTATGAACACCCTGAAAGAAAAGAAATCTAATTGTCTTTAATTTATTTATTTCTACACAGAACGACCATTTCTGTGCTTATTTTGTCTTTGAAAAATCTAACTCCCCCTTCAGATGATTCCAAATCAAAATGCAATCAGACCAAATTTCTATTGATCAAACCAAATGAATCGTCAGCTTACAGAACTTTGCAAGGCTGCCATGGAAAGGAGTAAAAAATGAATTTCTATACTTAATGAAGTTTAAATGACAATGAAGAAAAAGCTGAATAGGCTTCAATCAGAAACAGCAATCCTAAGAGGGCCACCTGATGGTTACATTTAATATGCTAATGCTATTACAGTACATGAAATTTTCTATTCTTCCCATAAAGGTCTTGTTAACAGTAATTAAATGTTAAGACATTCAGCCCTGTAAAGAAAAGAGATATAGTGAATTTATTATCACTAGAATCAGTGGAAAACTTTTTTTAATTAGTATTTGAATAGCAAAAGATTGAATTCTCACTACTCAGGGACAACAAAGCCAATCAGGTCTCTGTCAAATTGCATGCAGTCATACCTTCTTCATTAGAATTGAAAACTTCAATACAAACCACTGGATTTGCCATGCAACAGGTGACAGGAGTTGATGCTATTCAAGAGATGGCAGGAGTTCATACTAACCCTCACCCCTCCCTAGCCTCAGCATGTCTTACACCCAAGAGCAGTGAGTGACCTGTGCTGCTAACTTTGGAGCTCTGTGCCTCAGCCCCTAGTGCTGGCCATCTCTTGACTGGGAGATCTCCTGTGGGTGAGCAGTAGCTCCTAAATGCTGAGAAAGTGCTGCCTTAGCAGTCAGAAAGGCGACCCACTGCAGAGTGCACGCTGCCGCGGCAGGTTGGTCTGCATGAGACACAAGGCACGACTGTCCTCAGTGTTACAGCCCTGGCTCTTCCTCTCAAACTTTGACAGCTCATGGTTTTCAGTCCTGGAGGTCCCTGGTGTTCTGTCAAAATGACAAGGCATCACATTCATGCAAACACTTCTCCAGTTGTACAAAGAATATTTCGATAACCTCTTACAAGTATTTACTTTTTTTGAATTAGTTGAAGTAAATTATTTACCAAGAGCAAGCACTGGAATCACACAGCATGGTTTCCAGTAAAGAATAATTGGATTCAGTCCATAAAACTAATTAAGACTGCCACAGCCTCTTTGGGATCCTAATGCTGGTTTTAATTCTTGCTCATAGGATTTCAGAAAACATTCATTTGCAAAGACATTTATTTGCATAGACAAATGTATATCAGCTAATTTAAACACAGAAAGAAAAATGAGCTACTCTTATTACTTTAACTGGGTATAAACTTAAAAGCAAATTCATTCAGTTTAATATTTAATGAAGTCTTAAATCAAAACTGGTGGGATGAGAATATAACTAGTAAAAATAACCCATAAAGTGTGTCAAAGACTGTAGTCCCTAAAGTCTTGGCCCCAGCTGCACAGCATCTACCATTGTACAGAAGTACTTGTCAAATATTTGAAGTGAAACTCCAAGAAATTACCAAGTGCCAGATAAATACTGTAAATATTCAAGTTTGCTGTGTATCAGTTCAAAAGTCCAAAATTTCAAATTCTGGTGATAGCAGACAACTTCATTAAGTAATGGATATTGATGCACAGTTTCAAATGTAAGAAGGAGAAGGATATACCATGGGAAAACTGCTGGACATTAACTATATGTTATTTCTTTATGTATATATTTCACCCTTCTAACTCTTGGCCACAGTGACACAGAGTTTCTGTTCTGTGCAGATGAACAACAGGAAGTTTTGGTCCACAGTTCAAAATGGGTCTGTTGCTTGCTTCCTCAAGCATTTGCAACTTCCAGCATGGTAATAAAGTGATTATATTTGGAAACAGAGAAAAATGAACATAGACTGGTAATTTTTTTGTGAATCAGTAGATAAATTTCATGTAACTCACATCTTTTGATCAAACATGAACCATTGTGAGCGACTGCCATCAAAATACAATTTCTTCACCTGACTTCCAATCAGTAACAATAATCAAAATCTCATGAAACAGAAATGCCAGTGAGTGCCATTGATCCACTAGTAAAATTATCTGAAATACCCTATAACTTTATTTCCAAAGAGAGATGAAATATCATCTGTGCAATGAGAGGACAGAAACCCTTCCTCTCCTTCCTTCCCACCCCACCTTATCTTTCAGCATTTAAACTTGGAGAAAAAACAATGGTTGCTCTAACTACTGCACAGCTTGCATCCAGAAAAGAAAATGAGATAAAATATTTGCCAACTTCTTAAAGCATATGTTCCTTCCACTCCTGTAACAATTTCTGTATTCAATTTTCTCATGTTTGCTAGACTCTAATGTCCTACACCTGCAGTTATGCCAGGTATCAGTGCCACTTCATGTAGATAAGCAGGAACTTGGCTAAATCTGGAGTGAAAGAAGGTGCATTATGTCATATGCTAATGTTTTCAAAGAGAGCAGCTGAAGGGCAGTTGAACATACCAAGTTTCCTATAATGTCTTTCAATCAATTTTTTATTTCAGGCTGGTAGAGATTTGATGGGAAAGGATTAAGAAATACTAAACCAGCACTTCTAGGTTAGCTGACTAGAAATTATGGAGCAAGGTGTGAAAGCTGTCTCATTTTAGAGCTGGAGTTGACCATTTATAAAATAATTTAATAATGATTAATAATAAAAAGCCCAGAGACATTGATATGTGTCTTAACATTAAATGCCTTCTTTTTCACCCTTACAAATATTTCGTAGTACAAGTCCCATCTATGGAAAACTGGAAGGATTTTAATCACCTTCAGTTTTAGCATTTCCATCACTGTTGAACTTGCTTCTGGAAAAATACCCAAAAATGGCATTGTGTACAATTTCTGGACAGAGCTTTACAAGATTTACTTCAAGAATCTCTAAGCAGAATATATGGAAACAACAGATTAATTCATCTAGACTGAGGCAGAAAATCTTTGCTTACACCTTCCCACTTTTCTAGGGTAATGAGAACTTCTCACTCTTGATGGAAAACCCAATCAAAATAATTATTTTTGAACAGCAGGGAGCCCGAAAGGGGGAGTACAATTTACAGTGCCAGTTTCTGGAAATGTTAAAGTCTCCATAAGAAACTTTGCAAAGTTAGCTAATGGTGAATCTCGTGCCACTTGCCATGAGCAGCCTCGCCCTGACTGTTGATGTAACGCGGCTGATGAAGCGGATGATGGGAAAGCCAGCAAGTCTTTGCTCAGGTCTCGGCTTTCAAGTCTGGGAGGAAATGTACAAATGTACATTCTATACAGAACATGATAATTTAGAGGCTGCTAAACTTGTTTTAAAAGAAATATTTTCTTCTGGCTTGAGTCACATATTTGCTGACATAGAGATTTAACATTCCTCCTGTTTGCTTCCAAATCCAGTATTTTGACTGTGTTCCAGTTCCAAGATTCTTTTAAGTGAAGATGAATGGAGGTAGAAGAGAAGCACAGCTACAATTTTCCTTTTTAAGTTAATCCAGGCTGCCATATATCTTGGAAAAATACTGACTTGGTTCTGTCTTGTGCCTATGATCTTATACCAAACTGATCCACACGACAGGAAATACCTAATATACAGATGATTCATTTACTGACAGCAAAAAAATAATGCCTTTCTTTTTTCTTCATAATTTATTTCACAATTTCCAAGCCAATGAATGAGACAGTAACTCCCCTCCCCTTCCATTTTTTAATATTTAGTTTAAATTACAACCTTCTGACCCACATCCTACCCACAAACAAACAGACCTGTGATTATAACCCATCAGCTACTCAGCAGTACTATGTTGGTCTCCACAAATTGTGATACTTACGACACCACTCGGTAAAATAAACATTCAAGTCACATTTCCTTTTTTTTTTTTCTTCCCAAAACCCAGGGAAATAGGAAATGCAAAAGAAAACTTCAGTCAGAATGATCAACATTTTGATGTCCTTAGAAAACCCAACTGATGATGAAAATAAATTTGAAAAAACCCTGAAGCTGCTGTAGTCAATAACTCAAAATTTGTACAGGAGTTCTTCAGATATCAGAGAGATTTCTTAAACAGGTTTTGTTAAAAATTCATGACTAGTTTAAAATAAACACCAAGAAATGTGAAAAATCCCCAAACTTAGAAATTAGACTAATGCAAATAGTGTGCGTTCAGAGAAATAACTACCTTTCACATATGTAGTAAAATGTGATTTCTCACAGACTACCTACATAGCATAATGTTCATGAACATTTTCATTAATTGAAGAGCTAATATAACTTCTCCTCAGTTAAATCACTTATTCAGACCAAGTTTTATCTGTGGTAAGTAACATTTAAGTTTTATGTTCAGTTTTTTCTTGAAAGGGGGTCCTAGAGACAGCAAATAATGAAAAAGCACAAGGTCTCACCTACAGCTGAGCAATTCCTGTAGCTAACAATAAAATATATGGCTGAAGTTTTTACATTTTAAAATTTCAGTTCATATGGGTAAGAAATGGTTGATTTTTCATATAACAGCCATCAGGCTTAAGGTTGTGTGGCATTTCCAGTGCTGGAGAGTTTCTGCCTTATCATCACATCTCGTTTTATTTTTAAAATATAACCTTAAGATTTAGATCACCTTTTCTCCTTGGTTTTCATGTATATGGATTTATTTAGTTACAGACCCATAAAACTGCTCTCAGCTTATTGCGCTGTACGTTGGTTTGGAAAAACATTCTAGAACTTTTTCTTTGAAGTATTCTTTGACTATTAATATCACAAATATCTGCTGGTGACATCTCTATCACTGATTTGAGAAGCACTTTCTGTTTCTAGAGAAGCTCAGGCATGGGGGTAGGAAGGGGATCTGGGCACCTGGGAGATGAGGTGTCCTGAGCATATTACCCTGGCCCGTTGTAAGGAGGGCCCTAGCAGGGTGTCACAGCCTGTGCCACAACCTCAGCCTGGAGAAGGTGAGGGCTGGCACGAGTGTCAGCATGCTCAGTGGTTAACACAGCTGCTGAGTCTGAGCCATAACTATGGCTTGTATTGCCTGCAGCTTTACCAGACAGTCTCTCTGCTCACAAAAGGCACCTTTAGTCCTTATGGCATGAGCTATGCCATGCACCAGCCTCTGTGGGTTAGGGAATAGTCCCTGAACCTCTTTATATGTAGTCTATCCTACATTTGTTGATCATCTCAGAAGCCTTAATAATAAATTAATATGAAAAGCAAGTGATTTAACCACTAAGTAAAGAACCACCCCCCCACCCCCCCCGGTCAGATCATCATATATATTCTGATAGGAAAATGACGTTGATTTTATTGACTGGTATTTGTAACAGGCAGTCAAATGACCTCCTATTGAGGTTACCCAGCCCTTGGCATCGTAAACACATTTCTGGCTTTTAAAGATCCTCAAAGCAATCTTTTGTATACTTCTACTGCTGGTGTATAGTACCTGAAATTTGGAAGACATTAGAAAAATATCAGTGGCTATCTTTGGAACAATCTGTTTGTATTTGACTGAGATGCAAATAGGGCAATGTTATCATTCGTACTACTCAGTAGTGAACTTGCTAAACTGCTGGGGTAGACATTGTGAACATTCTGTCTGAATGAAACGTGTTTCAGTCCCATTGAGCCTGTTGCCATACATACATATGATTAATGTGACATATAAACCTTATCACAGTAAGAGCCTGGATGTCTGAACCAAAATTCTCTGCTCTGCTGTAATAAGGATTGATATGCACCATAATTTTATTGCATATTGAAACCTTAAGAAAATGCAGCAAATGCATTTGAAAATTACCTGAAAATTTAGTCACAAATCACATACTGCTACTTCGGAAAAAATAGATAGATACATGGTAATCCTACAGATATCAGAGTCTATCTTTGTTTTTAAGGAAAAGGCAGAACATGGTTCTAGTGTGTAGGTAATAAAACACTCTTATATTAACATTGGATAAGTAATTTGCTGACTTGCTGATTGTGTATTGATGCTCAACTTTGAAAAGCCTCTGATTCTTTTTTCTTTGGTATTTAAGTGGGTTTGAGACAAAAGCAAAATCAATCAATTTTGACAGTATCAGTTCTGAGCCAGATTCTGTTACCCTGGATGCAGGTGGAATGGTGCCTTTTTTAGCAAGTAGTGCAATTGATTTTAACAGTATTAGCTGCCAAATAAGAAGCTCTTCAGACTAAAGAGGATATCAGAAGTCACCTTCCATAACTGAAAACAAAACAAAACAAAAATTGATGACTAAGAGACATTTTATATATGCTGAAATACTAAATGAAGGCTTTTTAAAAAACATAAATGCTCTTGTGTAACGACAAATAAACTTTTTAAAAAATAGCCTTTTAGTCATTTTATTGGTTTTTTTTTAAGCACTTCAATAAACATCGATGAAATGACTTTTCAAAATGCTACAAGAAGAAAAAAAACAAAAGGAAAAACCAAACCCTACAATTCATACTCTTAAATGAGGGTACACTTAAAATATACTTCATATGAATCAGCACTTAAAAAAAACCCCAAACATTACTTTTGGCTGGGAAAGTCCCTAATTTTTTTCTTTTAGTCTTCAAAGAGATATTTCTTGCAGAGGAATTGCTGTCAGTGGTGTTATTACCAAAAATAACATCTCTTTAAACTGGCATCAGGGTGTGAACCAATTAGCACTATGAGATGCTGTGGAAGTTTGAAACCAAATGTGGCAATAACCATCTGGGTAGACAAAACATTCTTTTTACCTGCAGGTCCTTGAACATGGCAATAAACATATGGCAGAGAGAGCTGGGCTTGTTCAGTGCATTTCTAATAAAAATCTAGGTGACAGAAATATGCCATGATAGGTGTCATAGAAACTAGTGTAATGACCTTTCACATCTGGATGCCTCATTTTTAATTAGGAATGAATAAGATATAACAAGGTCAGGTGACACTGTCTAACACAGCATATTACTTGTATATGGATGAGGCATTTTGATGAAAAACTTCCAAAGCATTTTTGCCAATTAGCTTACCTAACTTTGTGTGACACCAGACTGTGTCCCCTTGAAAGAGGTTCCAGATGTGAAAGGTCAGAACTTTTATCCTGGAGTATGCAGCTTGTTCTTTTTCCAGATCTTTGTTATCTCTATATTAATGTCAAATGAAAACCAATTTTATTCCCCTCCACTTATACAACCCTTTTGAAATGCTGCTTTTAAAACATGACACTTGTACAAGCCACTTATACCCCTCCAACAGCATGAGCACGTTTCACCAGCCATAACACCAGATGGCCAGATCCTGGCTCCCTTACTTTGAGTCTATTTGTGCAGTCAGTCTCACTGAAACAATATTTTGTCATAATCAACTAGTCCACTTCCTTAGTTTATAACCTCGCCAAAAAAAATACAGGGAAAAAAGGGCATTTCTAGACCTTTGCAAATCACCTGAGTGATCTGACCCCCAATAAGAGAAGCACATTCTGCAGCACCACACACTAAACTGAGTAGCTTAGCTCTACCTGCTGGACCAAGCTGAGGCATGGTAAGGGAAACAGCTGCTTCCTTGCAAAATCTGACACCAAGGAGTCCAGCCCTGGCTGTAGGGAGTGGGTTTGGGCTGCCTGAGGCAGCTCCTGAGGCAGCACTCATCCCCCACAGAGATGCTGGTGCAGTGGGAGGGGGAAGAGGAATTTCTGTGAGAGTCCTGACTCTGGGCACCAGTAGGTGATTGCCAGTGGTGCCTGATTTCACATGTCATGCACCTTTTCTGAGGTTTTGGGGACATACTGGTGTTTGTTCTCTTCAGGGAACATAGGTGTTACCAGGCAAGTGCTGCATGAGCTGTGTTTTCTCTGATTTGGTCTCACCTGCAGCTGTCCAGATTTTATGGACTTCTTGCACTGGGAAGTTTCTGAGCAATCTTCAGTCACTTTTTTGACTCTGAGATGTCAACCAAAAAACAGACAAAAAGAAAAGAAGAAAAAAAGAAGAGGCAGAGAGATGGAAATAGTGCTTTGAGTAATGTACCAGTTTGCCTTACAGGTCACTCAAACATGGTCATTATTGACTGAAAATGGTAATTCTTGCTCTTTCCAGACACATGTAGATTTAAACAAATCAAAATATAGGTGTGCTAAACTCTACCCTACCTCCCATTTTGACTAATTTCTCACATGCTTTTATTACAGTTTAAGATCAAACACAAGTCACCTTGATACACAGCTGAAAAGCAAATACATTTTGGCAGCAAAAGAAATAACAGAAAAGAAGAAAGGTGATGTGATACGTTGAAACTCACAGCACGTTCAGGATAACATGCAAAGATTCATGGCTTCAGTGAAATCAATCTAGGGAAATTTATCAGGAATTTTTCAGGCTCTCCTGGCTACCAGGCCACTGCTGACTCATATTCAACTTGCCACTGACCGTGGGAACTCATAGCTAGAAGATAAAATCTGGAACTGGGAGCAGCATAATGCTGTCACTGAAGCTAAACAACCTTTTGTTACAAATGTACGAGACAGCTTCAGGTGCCACCAAACCAGACGAAACAGCTCATTAAGCCTTCCCCTAGTAGCACTTAGGTTCCCACTTGAGGACAAACACTAAGGAAAATGTAATATATTAAGGAACTCTCTGCACCATATTCACACACACCTACAACATAGGAAGTGTAGAACTGGGATACATCTCTTTTTAGATATTTGGTTTTATGGGTGAGCTTATGCACACAAATACTGAGTCACTAAGGCAGCTATTTTTAAATAAATCATGCTCTTTTTTTTGGACTTCCTGCTTTTTTTAGGTCTTCCAAAATGAAGTTAAGGCTTTGGAAAAAATACAGACTGATGCATCCTTGTTTCCTTTACATCCCTTGCTGACACACATCTGTCTACATATTTTTACTTCATTCCTTTCAACTTTTCACTAAGCAATAGCTGAAATTTATTTCACAGTTTTACAGGACCAGGGATTATAAACACAAGGATGGTAAAACGTCTGGCATATCACATGAGCTGTAAAAATGACAATAACTGCAATAACTAGCATTCTGTGTTGAAATCCTATTTTATTTCAAGTTCTCAGACTGTGCAAAACTGCATTTTGTATATTTGCTTTTAACACATCTCAACCTGCATTTCTTCTAAATTTTCAGATCTGGTATGCAGTGATGCTGCTGGCATGGTTATCCTGCAAACGAGTTCGTGAGTCTCACAAGATTTGCCTGCCCTGACTGCATAAATACAGATTAGTAAAAAAGTAGAAAAAGGCAGATAAGTTCACTGCCCTGGCTTTGGCAAATGTGTCCCTTTGGTATGTCTATTAAGGGAAATGTTATCTTTACAAAGCAAACCCGTGTTACAGGCATACAGCAAAAGATAGAAACACTGTAGGTCAGACTTGAGCCTCGGTCTGTGGTGAGGCCCAAAGGTCAGTCAGGAGTCAGTTAAAGTTCACCCCTCTATGTCACCAATGCCTTGACCTCTTTCACTTTGTTCTGAGCAATGACAGTCACTTCAAGGATTAACCAACAAGGGAAGACTTCTAATTTCACACAGTCAGCACCCTGAGGAGGAAAGGTCATGATCCAGCTCTTTTCCCCCTTCCAGCTCTGCCATGTAGGGAAAAAGCCTCCTGAGCTGGTCTCAGACCATCACCTCTGTTATGAAGATCTTCCTTCTGACGTAAATGAAATTCAAGAGACCAAGCATGATGTTTGCCTAAACTCTTTATTTTTCTATTAATATTATCTTCTGCCATATTGTATTGCCTTGCATTTAGATGATCATGATCTTCAAGAAGATGCAAGATGGAGTTAAAAAAAGTCATTCAAAAGTTATAAATGTAAATATAGTCAACAACTGTTCTTTTCTGATAAAGAGAATATGAAAAGGAAAAAAAAAAAAGGAAAATTGATAAATGAAGCCTGATGATTTCCTGTAGATTTTAAAAGAATGATGTTAAAAATAAAGTATTTTTTTTTTTGTGGATGAAAAACAACACAGACTTTTCTCTGTGCTGCATGAAACCAGAACAGTAAGTTCTATGAGTCACAGTGATTCACATTAATCTTTCTCTGTTTCTAATAATGGTTAAAGCTTTCAAAATGCCACAATCCATTACATTTGACCACTGCATCTGCTACACTGGAGCACAGTGAAATGTATGCTATGGATTTCAACCCTGAAAATGTATGAATTCTTATGCTAACTATTCTGAGCCAGAATGCACCTATCAGAAAAAAAAAAGCAGCTAGATTATTTGCTTTTATAACATTTCTTTCATGTAAAGCACCATATAGGAACATATAGTATAGTATAAATCCCTGTTACATTATGAAACTGAGAGATGCTCTACAAATTACTGCATTTTTGACATTATTTGTGAAAAGGTCATTCAAAACCAGAGAAGGAACATAAATCCTTATACCATATAGCACAAAGATACTTTGCTCCTCAGGTGCCTCAAAACAGAAGAAAACCCCACTATATCAAATTAACTGTTGTCAGATAATTTGCATTTACAGAAAAACCTCTCCTCTTCTGCAGTGAAAGATGGGTCTAAGGATCTAAAGAGTGAGAATCTGAACCAGGAGAGGAAGGGGAAATGGAATCCAACTGTAACCCAAACCAAATCAGAAGTAAAAAACCAGACTCATCCTCATGGGAGGAATTGCCTTTCATTCCACGCATCTTTATTTCCCTCTAAGGAATATAAAATCCATTGCTCCCAAGAGAAAGCTTGTTTTCTTTTTTTTTTTTTACTTTTATTTTTCTTTATTTTTATTTTTAGTGAGTTCTGTAACAAGGCTGTGTATGTGTAATTCTTTTAGTTTGATGCATTTCAGGAACTTTACAGAAAAAATGCAGCAGTATTTCCAGCTGATTGGGATGAAGAAATTGAAAATGGTTCTTTGCAAAACTGTAGTTCTAGTCCTTGAGCTCCTGCAAGGCTCCACCCTCACTGTAACTGTTATTAAGTTGCTATTAAAGGCCTGTCTGTGATGTTTTTGTGGACCAAGAGGGTGATGCACTAGAAAATAAAAAGGGGAGAAAATATTCGAAAGTATCCAATGAAAAATTCCACAAAACCGTTCAGAAGCTTAACTGATCTAAATCAAAGTAATTTAGGCATCTAAAATCCATTCAATTTTGAGAGATTAAGCTTCAAGTCACTGGAACACTTCTGGAAATCTTATTCAATGCCCAAGTGCACCAGACTATTGCTAAGTTCTCCACAGAGCTACTGGTGAAACACGGCTCAAAGAACGCAAGACTCCCGTGCTGGGCCTGCCCTTCCTTTCTCTTTTGGAAGTTCTTGGAGACAGGGATAATAATGCTGCACACAGTGCCACCTGTGACTGTAGTAAAAGTCTAATCAGACTTAAATTCAAGAACAAATATTAACCCAAATCTGTTTGTACATGTTTTTTAAAATAAAATGACATTTCATGGTAAACATTTCATTCAGTATGTGTGACATGTTTCAAATTCTATTTTCCAATCAATACTATAAAAAGAGGGAAGGATGCTGTGTATGTAAAGAGTAAGGATCCTTATTTTGGGTCACAACAAATATTTCAGATTAATTTTTCCTAATTTAATCCTTTCTTTCCCCCCTAAATTTTGTTAGTATGCTGCCCCAGCTGACTCTCATCACACAAGCTAGTCATGATCACATTTACTTCAGTTGCTCAGAAGAGGTTGTACAGAAAATGGTACACTGCAATGATATTTAGAGATGCCAGACCATTGTAAAGGATATTTTTGATGTTACCCCCTGTGCTGTAGAAAGCTAAGTACCAGATCTGTTCTGAATCTTCATTTGCATTTTATGTATAAAACTGTTATTTTTACATAGTAATAAATTGTCAGCTGTGAGGACTAGCTTTTCATTTGTTTACAGAAATTATACCACATACTAAACAAGTTCCTACTCATTTTTAATCCTAAAGTGGATGGTCAATTTCTCTACATACCTATATTTTTTTCACATTCCTGTCTTATATCATCTGAGTGCAGAACTCTGACATTAAAATCCACTAGCTTCTCCACAGCATACTTTTTGCCTCAGTCAGATTTGTCAACATTACTTTTTGTTTTCTCTAAAAATTTCCATTCAGTTTTCACTGCTGCAAAAAGGTGATTCAGTCAAAATACCCCAAAGAACAGGCTACTACTTTGGTTGTGAAATAGGAATGGCTGTTCAGCCCTTAACCTGTCTGTAGAGTGTGACAACAACTGTACCCATTAGGGTAACTTCTGATCTCAATGTTACTGCACTGAGACCTGGATAGACAGCAGAACAGTCATAGCTTACCAAAATGGATTCATAGAAATACTTAATGACTTTACTACATAAAAAAAATATATGATTGCAAATGCAGTGGTCTCTTTTCAAAACTGAATCACATTGGGCAAAGAACCCAGGCAACACTTCTTGCTTCAGGATGGGGTTTGGATTATTTTACCCACAAATAACAAAACTCACACTGAAATCTTAATACAACATGTGCAGAGAAAAAAAAGAAAGAAAAGCTCTGTTCTTTTTCCAGTATATGCATCCCCCTCATGCTTTGGAATGCCTTATTGATTAATTAACAGTACTTTATGTGGAGGGTTTTGGTTGATTTATATCCTTTTAGTCATTTAAAGATGCTGTTGTGAATTTGTACATTCACACAGAGCCTTTATGACTCATGATTTCACCCTGACAAAGATCTGGAGAATTCAGCAGTTGTACAACACAACACAGAGTAGCTGAGCCTGTAAGAAACTGAAGAGCTCCCTGAAATGCAGAGCCTGAAAAGCTAAGGTTCAAATCCCACATGATCACCAGTTTTATGAAGTAAGGGGGTTTTTTGCCTCTGCCTAATGACGTTTTTATCTTCCTTATAAAATAGAACATCTACAAAGCTCAGAAGCAGAGAAAGTGTTGTAAATCTCTTATTCAGGCAGTGGACAGTAAAATTTTGGTTCTTCAGAGTTCAGATTCTGACACAGCAGGAATCTGTGTTATTCTTCAAAGTAACAGTTCAAAGATGCCATCCTTTCTTTTGGTTTCTATCCCTTATCTTGTGCCATTTCAGTAAAATCTTTGTCAAAATCAGTTTCATTAGGGGAAAAGAGGAAAAAGACTCACAAAAAAATTCTCATAATGGAGACACAAAATAGAAATGCTTTGTGGAGTGAGCAAAATATCTTCTCTCACGAAGCATATTTACCGTATTTTATTAGATGCCATAGCCTAAAGATCTGTCTTTGGCATTTTTCAAGCATAGAACTCAACCACTGCGTGTGTTGGGTATATTTGGTCTTGCTGTTCCCAGTTTCACTTTTGTAAACAGCACAAAATAGAAAAATTCCCTACTAAAGCTTAGTTTCCTTCACATTTCAATGTCAGATTTGAAGTTCCTATGCTTATGATTTCCTTATTGTATTTCTTCCAGTTAGGGATCAAGAAACACTTGGTAATAATTAGTTGCAAAAAATACCAGAGAGAATAGCATACAGCAATTAAAAAAAAAAAAAACCCCAAAAAAAAAAAAAAAAAAAGGAGAAGAAAGAAAAGGCAAGGCATAGAGAAGGATGAAAAATTGATAATGTGCCATCTAAAATGATCAAGTTGTCAAGGATGACACTGATATAAATTCCCTTGTTATTGCAGATGAACCAGTATAGTACCAGGGGACTGAACATGAGCCAGATTTGATTTGTCAACTTGTTGCTATTATTTTGACAACATTTCAGCAAAATTGTCACATCTGTCGAAATTCTGTTAGAAAATTAGATGTAGCAAAGAACACTATGCAGCCTTATTTTCTCCTACTGGGTGTGCTGGGAGTTTCCTTCGGTGAGTCATCAGCAGACAGCAACAATGAAGTGTCACAACAATCACAAAGATACCATCTGGTTAAGGAAAATGATCCAAGAGCAAACATGTATCTTCCTAAACATAAAATTCATCGGCACAAAAAACTATAAACACACACACAAGTGTGTGGCTTTGCATATATACATATATATATATATATGTAATTTCAGCAATTCTTGCAATGCTATCAAAACACCAAGATAGTAGCAATTATAAAATTTCCCTTATGGACTTCTATCATCACCTAAAGCCACAGATGATATTACTTGAACTTTGTATCATGAGAGCTCATGACATTTGGAAACATGGAATATGTTTTTCATCACATGGCACCTGTCACACCTGGTGCTTGCAGAAATTAGGCTTTAATAACTAGAAGGCTTCCATTTCCTTCAAAGTATTTTTAACAAATACAGGCACAATGCACAGCTCTGCCTTGTCAAGAACTCCTCCAGAGAGCTAACAGGCTACAGGATGATTACTGCAATAGAACTTCTCTAGATGACTTTTATATTTTTTTCCCTTTTCTCTTACCGTATATGTGGAAGTCCTTGTTATATTTGAAAGTAAACAGTTAAGAAAATCTAGTTCTCCTTGCTAATCCTGGAAGCAATAGTAAATGTCCAAAAATGTAAAGTTTTGACCAGTATGGTTCTAGAGTGATGGAAAAACATTTCTGATGCATTTTCTAAATTAAAAATGACAAGGAATAAATTGAGAGAAAAAGTCAATGAGAGTTTCCAAACATGCAAAGTAAAGCTCAAGGAAACATTTGCATTGCAATTCATGAAAATATTGACAAGGAAAAGATTATTACTAAAGAGGTAAAAATATAGATTACCAATATAACTCTTACAGTCTTGTTTAAAACAAATTTAATTATGTAATGAATGAATAGCAATACAAGCTTAGATAGAAGCTAAACATTTTTTTTCTATTTATACCATCCAGATCTCTTTAAAATAGCACAATAAAAAATAATGGTCGTTAGGTGACAACTATTGCATTGTTTCTTGCACATACTCAATCTACTATCCACAATAAATTAGTACAATGGACCTCTTGTAGTAATTGCAGAAGCACTGCAGGCAGCTAACTTCTCTGACTAAAGTATATCTTGCATATCTATTCTTCTGTCTTACTTTAGAAGGCAAAATATAGTTTGAGTGACTTGGGGAATGCACCCAAAGAGCCAAAAGGAGTTCTTCCAACAGCAAAAATCCCAGGAGGAGTGGTTTAATGACAATACAATAATTGTAAATATTTTATTTATTTAACTTTGTGCTTATATTGAAACAAATGGCTTAGACATGAGCAAGACCAGGGCTAACAAACTTTACTTAAATATTTACTGTGTTTCCCTGGTGATTCTCTCATACAGGAAGGAAATAAATGCTACTGTTTTCTGCTAAAATTGTCTAAAATATATGCCAGGTTTTTTTATCTGTTTCATCTATCTTTCAAGTGTTCTGTGGCACAGGAGTAGAAAAATTATACTTGCCTTCACTTGGATATAAAGTGAAATATAAACATACTTGCTCACGAGAGCACATGGCATACAACTTAACTTTATTGAAGTGCCCCTCCCCCCCCCAAACAAACAACAAACCCAAACCACCCAAAACATCCATTTGTTGCAAAGTCATTTTTCTACTGTCTGGCCTACTTATATTGTAAATTGGTTAATTTCTCCTTCAGTAATTTCTGATGCAACTTTTAAATTTTTTCCTGGATGTACAATCTGCCTGCTTTGAGTTTATGCTATGATACGAATTACTAACAAAATAAAATGCCACAAACTAGTTATTTTACATCTAGCATAATGATTTGTACTCATACAGAGATTGATTACTAATGACTGATATTGATGCACTTCAAATTTTTAGACCTTGGCCAATGATTTTACTAAGACCAGTTTAATTTTTCCCACATTTATTAAAAAAAAAAAAAAAAAGAAAAAGAAGAAACAATCCCTTTGAGTCTGACTCTGAACACGTGCAGTATGAACATACAGCCAAATTTAAGCCTATTTATGGGACCTAGTAGTACCCAAGCCCACCTGTTCTTGATGAATTCTCTGCAAAGATTGCTACAAAAAATATTTCTGATTGTGGCAATGCTAGTTTCCTAAAAGAAGGAGATCTTCACTGATGAGAAATTTAGTAGTATTTATCACCAGTCAGATACAGTGCATAGTAGGTGAGTTTCTATCTCCTGCTCTTGCCACATGCACACAAACATGCAGTGACACAAATATGTTCTGTTTTTAAAATTCAGCCTTTAAGAGGCTAGGTATGAAGAAGAAATAGTGATATATTTCATATTTGATGAAATATATAACAATTCCTTCACATATATACAATGACTTCAACAATAGGCTACCATTTTAACAATCCATCTGCCATAAACAGACCGACATCAAAGCCAAAAACCCATCAAAGTGTAATCTTTAAGTAAGCACACTAGAAATGAAACACATTTAGAAAAACCATATTTCAAAATGGAACTCAGATCATGTTTTCAAATGTGTTTTATCATTGGAGCTAGATGAGGCATAACTGATGACAGAACTTAGTTTTTTGTATTCAGTCATCAGAACTGTGGCATTATGTCTCTCTCTTCATTGGGAGTGAAGATGAGTGTGTAATGAAAACAAAGCTTCAGATCAAAATGAAAGAGAAGTGATATCACATAGATAAACTTGTCTTGGACATGTCAGTACTTGCTATTTCATTTCTCTGATATGAAGGATGGATGAAGTAAAACCAATTTTGGTTGTCAAGGGCTGCCACAAAATGGAGAGCAACAAGATGAACAACAAAAAGATGTCAAGAATAGGTCTATCAATAACACTAACTTATTTTACATATACACAGTAAAACCCCATCCAACTTCCAACTTCACACAAATGAAACACCATTTCATTTCTGGTGGTTACTGTAGTTGCTAAAGACATGTATTGCCTCACCCTCCTTCTCAAACCACAAGAGTCACCTATTTGAGTATCTTAACATTCAGATACTACATCTGTACAGTCCTGAAATTTTTAATAACTTGTAGTAAAACACTTCTTCAACTGGGACCCAACTGACAGGTTTTTTGAAGAACCTGCACAAAGCTGCTGTTTAAAGCAATAGAAACTTTGGCTGCTCAGCATCTTTGAAAGTCTGTTCATATATTTTTATCTCTCATTTAAATATAAATCCTGCAAAAGGAAGAAGACTGTCCAGACAAGAATATAAATAATCTGAACAAACCTATACAGAGTTTGGGAATTTATAGAAAATACATTTAAATTTAATACACAATATGAAATATAGCCATAAATACTGGAGACAACCCTGAACTGAGCTGTAAGAATGAGTGAAGTTGTGATAGAAGAAAAATTAAGGAGCCTGTAGGAGAAAAAATGGGAGTGTAGGGAAACAAAGAAAATCCTTACCATGTAGAAAATCTGCTGAAACACTGTTTCTATAAAAATTCTAGTGTAATAAAATACTGTCCTTTATTTTCACAGTGCATCTAATTTTGGAAGAAGTACAAGCAAGTTGTTATTTTATAGGCTAAGATTCTCTTAATTCTTGTTTCATCCATATTTGACTAAGTAATACTGAATAGATTAATCCACTAGATCTGTATGGAATTAGTCTTTAATATCAGTAAAACACCTTACAAGTTACAATAGAGAACACAATAAAAACTGAAATAGCAAGGAGTGTGGAAAAAAGCATGTGATTTAGACAGAATTGCAATAAAACCAATTGAAATGGTAGAGACAGACACATGTAATCTGACTTTCTACCTCCCTGTACTGTTCATACTGATTTTCTCAGCAGAAGAAAGTATGAACAGGTCCCATCAGTACTCACCAAAGTGATTCTGCTAAGTATTGAAGGCTTGCCCACAGTGGTTTGATCCAGTCGAGCTGGTAGGAGTGATAGATAACCTGGCATTCTCCTTCTGTGACATGCTGCAGAAAACTAAGCAACTCTTTCAGAGGCTTTGCTTTTCCCAGCTTGGTAAGATGTTTTCTTCAGAAAATAAAAGTAATTTTATTAAATCAGCTGCTCTCAGAAGAGATCCAGCATATCAAAAGCAAATGCATGTGTAATAAAGGGGCTCAGCCTAGAAACTCTCATGATTTTGAAAAAACGCCCCATTCTTACAGAGAAAATAGGTGTCCTTTCAACACAGTAATATAATATAAGAGGGATAAGACTTCATATTGTCCTTGAGGATCAGGAAGTGAAGCTGGTTTAAAATGTAACTACTACAAGGGGAATAAATTACATGATTAAGAAGAAGCATATGCTGAATCACTGATGCTGTTTGCTCTTTCTGACTAAGTTACAATGTGTGTATCCATCCCACGCTGCCTAAAGAAATTAAATTAAGAAGTTCCCTTTCCATCTGAATGAGCGAGCACAGTATTTTCTCTTTCTTTTCTACAAGGAGAATGACTACTGCACTAGAGACCAAATAAAGCAGTGCTGTTGGAAAAGTGTCCATTACTCCAATAAATTCAATGTATTGGGCAGGTAGCTGCCTCATCTTTCTTTAAGTCATGCAAGGAAACTCAAAAGGCAGCAAGTGCAGCCCCTTCAAATTTGAGGGCATAAGAACTCACCATGATAGGATATTTAGAAGGGGTTTAGAAGCTTAAGGTAGCATAAAAAGCTATTAAGATCATTTTGTTCAACTTTTTTTCCAATTTTCTTGAAATAAGATTGTCGAATAACTGTCACATTCCACCTAAATTGCAGGATCAAATATGAATCTTTAACACGTATCTTGGATTTTTTTTTCTGCTTTATCATAAGCTACAATCTTGTTTTCCTTCCACTGTCTTGTTCAGACAAATGGAGAAAATAAAAGGAGAGATGAAAAATGTCATTCTTCAAGAAACACAATTTGGAATGGAATTAGTAAATAGGACAACACTTGCCTTAATGTGAATCTTGATTAATCCTCTCTGTCCTTGCATGTCTCCTTTTTTTCTAGATGCTATCTCTTTCACTCTTTGAATTTCTGCATTTTCAGCTAAAATATTCTCAATACCAAGTGTTTTAGGCACACTACATCAACGTTCCTTTTTGTCAACAAAGTTGCACAGAATAATCAAGAACAATTTAAAAGCAATCCCTGTTGAAATTTAGTTCAAGGAAATACAATGACTTCTCAAAAAAACAAGTTGGAGGAGATGTTGAAACAGATAATTGTACTACAGGGTAGACAACTTAAAATGGAAATGAGGGTACTTCATGGGACAACGAAGTGGAAGCAGTTTGAATGTCACTTCACAAAATCAGTGTGCTGATACTGCACCAGAATTCAAAATGTTAATTCAAGCACATGAAGCCCTCTAAATGTCAAAAGGAAGAGATGGTCATGTCCAGCTTTCATGTATTAGTGGGATATTAGGACATTTAAATCAACTGAGAGAAAATCTCAAAGAAGAATCTTCTCCAGGCTAAAGACTATTTCAGATTAGCAATTTGTTTGACTCTATGTTTTAGGACTTAAAAGTGTTTGTTGAAAACATATCTTGGTTTTTGTTGTTGTATTAGTATATTTCATTAGCCTAATCATAAAAATCTAGTCTGGGAAGAAAGTCACCATGGCTCACAGCTCTCCCATCTCAGAGGCCCACACTGTTTTGGAAAATAGCTTAAAAAGGAATACCACTTAAACATACCTTTAGATACAGAAGTATTTTTAGATACTGAAAACCCTGCCTTCTACTGAATTTCAGTCGGACTGAGACCTTACCAAGTTGTTGGGGAATGTTTGGAGATCTTATTCAAATCTGGGATTTTTTAATAAAGACTTTTAGTTAGTAAACTAAGTTTTCCATTGGGAAATGCTGAGTTATCAAAATTGAGATCTCTTTCCTTAGCTGATTATACTGGATCTGGCTGGGATGGAGTTAGAATTGTTCACAGTGGCCTGTATAATGCTGTGTTCTGGATTTGAGACTGAAAGAGTTGATAATACACCAGTTTCAGCTATTGCTGAGCAGTGCCTGCACAGCACTGAGACTTTCTTGGTTTCTCATGTTGCCTCACTATCAAGTAGTCCAGGTGTAGGCAAAAGGCTGGGAGAGGACAGAGCCAGGATAGCTGACCTCAGAGATATTGGGAGAGTGGCTTTGCAGCAGTCTGCCTGTGGCATGGGAAGAGACTGTCTTTTCAACCTTTATGTTTGTTTTTTTTTTTCTTCTTAACCTTTCCATCACTTATTAAATTGTCTTTATCTTGACTCAAAAGCATTCTTGCTTTTGCTCCTCAAATTGTTGTCCCCATTCTGATTGAGGACTAGTGGAGGTGAGTTAACGACCAGGGTCAACCCACCACACTGATAAAATGGTTATAGCAAGAACATTTTGAGGGCAAAGATTAGGTTTTGTACCAAAATAAAAGCAAGGGATTATTCATTTTCCAATCAGTGCTGACAATATCTCTCTTGCTGATGGTTTTCCTAGTTAATATGTTCAGTTAAACACTCACTAGTGCAGAGAAAACATAGGAGAAATTAATTCTAGTTCTCAGAAGCTAGAGAGTTATCTTGGATTGTGGAAGGAAAGGCTCAAATTCCTTTTCAAGGAAAGGGTTCATTACTTATCCAAGGTGGAATTGTTCCAATGGGAGAGGTTGCAATTTCCTTTCCTCCCTGGTTATTAATTTCATTTGGAATGAAGGTAGCATAGGTTAAAGTACATGGATTATGAATCAGTCTTTCTCATTTATATAAGTTCTCTGGCCGCTAATCTAATGAGAGGATAAAACTGGAGAAAGTTTTTTACATCCTGAAACTTTGACTTGGCAGAAAGCTATTTGTTCTCCAGCTATACTCTGTTATCCTTCAGCAAAATATCTCCCAATTCCTTTGTAGGATATTGAAATTTCACGGGATTCTTTAGAATGAAAGGTATTATAAAACAAAATAATTACATAATTATCTGAACATAAAATACTCTTACTCAATACTTATTCAATTGAACTTTGAAAAGTGCAAAAGACAGAAATGTGGATGTCCTTGGACCTGGATGGTCCTTGCATTGAAAATTTAATTTTCTTTGAAGGTCTTTCTTCTCCCTCAATGTCCCTCTATTCAAAGCTAATTTAAGACATACCCAGCTGAAATGCAATGGAACAAGTACTATCCCTAATGGTGTCTTTGAAAGTTATGAAATGCTGGACAGCCCTCAGCAGTCTTCAGTAAATCTATTTTACTGTTCCTTGTAAGATTTATCATGCTTCACTTTGTCTAAATAGGTATATGAAGAGCTGAAACACCCATACACAAAAGTGCTCAAAACTTTTGCACCTCCTGCAAGCAAAATTTTTCAAAGTTTAATAATCCAGGCAAGTACATGGAGTTTGTTTGACATACCCAAGTAAACAATTTAGACTAAAAATAAATCAAGAAAAGCAAGAACATTTTTACCAGATCTCACAGAATCAAAACTTTTATGTTGGGAATTGAAACTCCCCTACAGAGACAAGCTTACACAGATGGGTACAAATTATATTTTTGAATGGTTAAAGACAGGTAAGGCTTCTTAAGAAAGATGGATATTTCACAGATTCACAGAATATGCTGAGTTGGAAGGGACCCAAAAGAATCTTTGATTCTGAAGTCAGTTTAAGGCAATTTGTATAAATTAGAAGTAAAACGAATGTGTGTATTTGGAGTTTCATAGATACACTATCCCCACTGTACACTTAGACCGTATCATACTTTGGTGATACAAATGTTCAACCCTTTTCAAGAGTAGAAAATATCTGAGCTGATATTTAATGAAAATGCAACATGAAATGGGCAACAATTTACAAGTGATCTGGATAATATTTTGATCTACATACACACAAGCAGCTGACAGTCAGCCCTTGAATAGGGATTAAATAGTCAGAGCTTTCTGGGTATAATAATTATATAAAGCATGCTGAGAATACCTAGGTTGTCTCTTGGGTTTGCATGCTATCTCAACCTTTGCTGCAACAAAAACATTCAGACTCAAAGTTTTATCTGATTATCCGGACCCCTTATTGTTCCACTTTATTTTTTTCTCTTCTCAGGCATTTTGTCTTGTCCAAAGAGAAAAGAAATGCCACAAATTATATCAGATGTTGGTACTGACATTATTATCAATACATAGAAATATTTTATCTTGATAAGGTATGTACTGCACAACACAAGTGAAATACTTAGGGAAGAACACTGAATTACATTTAAAGGGCTTGAGAACAAGGCTTGTAACAATGGGGAATTCCAGTTGCCAGAAGTCTAATGTAGTGCTATAATTTCTTCGTTAAAACATACAACTTGTATTAAAATATCAACTAGTTTGAAATAAAATTACAGAAATGCCTTAAGAAATAACTTTGATATAGTTTAGATTTTATCCTGTAATAAAATTTATGATACTTTCCTTAATGTTATTTTTCTCATCACCTTTGTTGACCCACAGCCACCTTTGCAGAGCTGTTTACATAGGAAAGCCGAACACTACTCTTTCAAGTTGAAAACAAAGTACTGAAAAGTAACCAGTTATATTGCAGACTGCATGTTGTCCCATCCCTTTAGTACAAACAGTATCCCACTGCAGAGTTTCTAAATGACCCTTGGCTGGAAATGGATGTCCAAGGGTGTGATGTGAAGGTTATTGAATGAAGCAATGGCTTCAGGGGCTCCTGGTGAGTAAATAGCATGTGTACGACAGCACCAGCTTCAAGACCCAAGGCATGTTTTATTCATACACCTGGACAGAAATGCAAAACAGCATCTGCTGCCTTGTTTCTGTCCTTTCCCTCTTCCTTCTGGACTTGAGGAAACTATAAGCTGCGGCTCCTGGGCTGAGAGGGCAGAAGTGTGCTGGGCCTTTATTCAGCTTCTGCAAGGGAGAAAATGAAGGGAGAAGGATTCTTTTTTTCCACATCACTCCAGTTATGGATGAGGGAAAAGCATCACTGCGAGTTCATGCAGTACAGAAGAGATGCCCACCTGAATGTCTTTGTAAAGGGCTCTGTTGTATACAGCTGTGAGTTTGTGGATGTCTGTGATGAAGCACCATCAGGAGGTTTTTGCTACCATCAGTGCTGATGTGTACTTAGTCAAACTGCACTCACAGATAATGCCCTTGAGTTGCTGTTCCAGATGCCAATGTTAATACAAATCTGGAAAGTTTCTAAAGGGTAATAAAAATGTAAAATGAAATAATTCAGCAGACTTCAGGTGACATCTCTGTCCTGTGCAATTTACCACAGGAAATAAATCACTGAGACAGGAAACATGCAGTGGCAAAACATGGGCTCTTGTCACATCAGTTCAGCATCAATCCATATCTGTCTAGTTAATTCAGATTTATATTCACTTTTCTTCACTGCAAATTTTCTTTCTGTGGAAGAATTTTTATGGATTTTTCAGAGCCCATAAAAAGCTTAATATTTTGAATAACAAAAGTGGTAGACATCTTGTTTATCTAGTAACATGAGAATACCTTATGATTTCCTAAATATGTAAAATATCTTAAAGCTTCATGCTATAAACTTAATATAAAATGATACACATGGCTTTTTAAGTATACCATGATGTCTGGAGCATGGAGATACTACTGAAACAGTACCGGAGGATCATTCAAGTGAAAATTTGTTTTAGACATCTATTGACTATGAACACTCTTAGGCAGTGCTTTCTCCCTGATGGCTTTTCCATGATTTCCCCACTGAATTTTTGTCTTAATACATTGGGATAAGTAAATAAGCCATTTCATTTTTATTTTCCCTTCCGTGAAATGCTTCCCAAGTAACTTGATTAATGTTCAAAACCAATATTTGAGCAGCCACATAATGTAATTAAAATTTCATAAAATAGCTATAATCATCCTAGCTTGGTAATAAGCAACCTTATTTATCACACAAATGATTTCTTTGGATTTTCAACAAGCACTTTATTTAGCTAACTAAATAATTTTTTTTTCTGCAGGAGGCTTGTGTTTTAGAACAGACAATTGAAGTCACAGCCAGAATGCTGTGGCATACATACCCAGTATTTAATCACAGGAGGTTTCAGCTATGTGCACATTGAAGTTAGCCTGATTTATCCAGGAAAGTGTGCTTGACTGAGTTCCATTTTAAACCTGTCTGCCCAAACTGCTTTTTTTATCTCAAAGTGATACTAAGTGCACAATGATCCAGTATAAAGGTAGAATGTTATGTGAATAGGATTTTTTTCTTTTTTTGAGTAATGTGCAGCACTGTATTGGTATCTTTAACACCATATGGGCCTTTGCTGCCAATAACAGTGAATGTGAAATCTGCTATTTGCTGGAGAACCTTAGAGCTGAAGAGAAAGGCTTTTTTTGTTTTTATTGCTCTTTACATAATCTCTAGTTCCATACTGTCCCTGCCGTCCAGTTCTATTTGAGGCTAAATGATTTAAGGTGCAGTCCTATATTAAGAGCACTTTTGCAAAAAATGGTAGCATAAAGTTACTTATTTGTTACACCCCAATGATTTCTACATCAAATTTTCTTAGCTTGCTGACTAAAATGTCATTTTTTTCTATGCATCTGTTCTGCAAACCATCCAGGAGTCTGGAAAGTAAACTATGTTGTTTCTTACATGCACAATACAATCCAAAAACCTTTCTGCCGGGCAAATGCTTCCTTTGGGTACTACTGTGAAAGACAAAGCATTGCTTTCAAATAGTGCCCTCACTTACCTCCCTCCATGTAGCCTAGGGCCCACAGTGGGCCTGGAAAGGTACCTCTTAGTACTTGTTTGAAGCTATAACAGAGAGGACTCTGCATGTTTAACTATTCATAGTTGTGCTGATGTCATAAACAGTAGAAAACTGTCTCACTTTCTACTGATGAACACATTCAGTTCTGTAAGGATGACAGGACTGGAAAGGAAAGATGATTAAAAAACCCAGTCCATTTTCCAGAAGTATAAGCAGAAAAAACTGCTTGTAGAATGATATGGTTCCTGTACACTACCAGTTATTAGGAAAAACGCAGAGTTAAATATTATTCCAAGGTCCAGTATTACCACCAGGAGGCTTTTCCTTTGTGAAAACACCAATTGCAGCAGCTGATGATTTGTGACATTGTGTTGTAATCCAGGAGGAACTTGGAATATGACCAAAGGGCGTTACTAATATTCTGCACGACTAATTATTGAACCTTCCTCTGGGTTCAAACATCCCAGTGTTTGCACAGATGATGCTTTTGTTCATCCATCATTTAAAACGTCTTGTAGCTGGAAAGCTAACAACATTCATAAAAGACCATTCATAAAATCCTCTGGTGGCAGGGGAGGTGGAGTGACAGTTTGCATTTTTCTGGTCTTTTAACTTCTTTGCTGCTGACCGTGATTACAAACACTGTAGCTGCTGCCACTGGGAAAGTCACATTTTTCAGACAGAGAAACTCAAATACATTACATTAAGGCAACAGTCAACAGACAGACCTAGTTCTGCTAATCAAAACCAGCTCCTGTCAAGCTGGAACTTGTTGGATCACACTGTTGCTTTCACTAGGTCTTTACAAATGGAAACTGGAAAGGTAGGAAATGGAAGAGGAAGTGAAGCGTGTCCAAAATTCAACTTGATGTGGAGCTGGGATGCAGACTAGGTGTGCAGAATTGGAAGCTGCTAGGTTCTGTAATCTAGCTTTATTATCACTGATTACCACAGCATAAAGGGACAAATTAGGTTTGGAGGGACCTCCAGAAGGTAATCTGAAAAAAATGCCCTGCTCTAAGTGGATGGGAGAGGCTAAACAGGACTCTATTCATCACAAGATATAAGTTCTACAGAAGCTTGACTCCAGGACCAACCCCTGTTGATCTCAGTGGTCCCTCTCACCCTGACCTCTGAGAATCGCCTCTATCTTCTTGAAGTAGTAAACAAAAATTCCTAATATTTTCCATGCAAAGCCCCTGGAGAAAGGAGATTCAATTTAAGGATTGGTTTTATATCTCATAAAAGCACTCATAATTTCAGCAGCTCTAATAATCCCTGTAGTTTGAAGTATGTCACTACTACAAAACCAAGATATCAAGTAAAGTATTCAAAAATTCAGTATTTATTTTCATAGATTTTGCTTTGTAGACAATCTTGGACATCAAGCTCAAAGGTCCAAGAAGCATATTCCCTTCAGAAAAAGAGGAGGCACTAAATTTTCTATCTTATTTCACAGAGCTTTTCTTCTACACTCAATTTTCTTTCCTTTTTCAGGAGCATTCTGATTAGCATTTCTCTGCAAAAAATCAATACTTACTTCATAAGAAGGAAGCTGACTTTGAATTTTAAATGGAAATTGAACCTTAGAAACCTCTGATTACCCAAATATGAATCTGTTAAATGGACCCCAAAAAGGACTCCCAAAATGCCTGTTTCTTCCTCCATTTAAAGAATGATGTGCACAAAAACATAGAAGGAAATTACTGGAGAACTCACACACTTGCAGAGCTGATGAGAATTATCCATGAACAAGTTCTGGGAAAAGCCTAGCGCTGTGTTCAGCAATAGGTTATTATTGAATGAGATCCCTGCTGATGTTCTTTTCTGTTTCTTATTTGAATGACAAAAAATTGTATGCAGTGTGGGTAATGAGTGTTAAATGCATATATGCATGCCTGCATAAGTGCACAGGTGTCTGCACCTGTCAGATGGGGAGTCTTTATGACTTCTATGTTGAAATCCTGTTCCTGAAAAGAGAAAAGAATAGCCTGCTAAAAATAAAATGCTGCTCAATGAAAGACACAAGACACATGATTTGTTGATATCTGTGTAGCTATCTCAAAACGTTTGCTAATTTTGGAATTGCAGGTGCTGACTGTAGGAGCTGAATACATGATTTTCACTGGCTGCAGGAAAATGGATTTTAGCATTTAATTCTACCATCTGAAGATCAAACACAATCAGTGGTGCACAGTCCTTGCTCCTGCACACAACCTCATTGATGAAATGTTATTTACAAGTCAAGGCAAAAAGCCCCCAGCCCTTGTTTATTATGTTGTTAGTAACTGGATATTGTGAAGCAGAAATTACAGGGGAGTGAACGGCTTCATTAAAAGAAAAGAAACAACATAGCTCCTCTTCATATTGACTATACAATTACATGGTGCATTTTTCCTTCATGACTTTTTTCCCCTGGGAATGTATGATCTCATCTCTTGACATATGATCACGGAATCACAGAATCATTTTGGTTAGAAGATACTTCCAATATCATCGAGTCCAACCTTTGGCTGAATACCATCCTATCAACTAGACCAGCGCACTAAGTGCCACATGGAGTTATTTCTTGAATAATTCCAGGGGTGGGGGCTCCACCACCTCCCTGGGTGGTACATTCCAATTTTTAACAACCCTTTCCATAAATTCTTCCTGATGTCAAACCTGAACCTTCCCGGGGGCAGCTTGAGACTTGGTCCTCTCATCCTGCCACTGGCTGCCTGGGAGAGGACACCAAACCCCACCCAGCTACAGTCTCCTTTCAGGTAGCTGTAGAGTGATAAGATCTCCCCCGAGCCTCCTTTTCTTCATTCTAAACACCCCCATCTCCCTCAGCCACTCCTCACAGGACATGTGCTCTAGAGCCTTAACCATGTTCATTGCCCTTCTCTAGACATGCTCCAGTTCCTCAATGTCTTTCTTGAAGTGAAGGGCCCAAAACTGGACACAGAAATCAAGGTATGGCCTTACCAGTGTCAAGTACAGAGGAAAAATCACTTCCCTGGTTCTGCTGAATTACTCTTCAGCACACTACAAGAGTTTCTTCATATGTCAGAAGCAGAAGTGGAGCAAGACAATAAGCCTAAAGAGAAGTATCTATAAGGAGCAAATAATTTTAGCCTCTAGAGCTCCAGGAAAGCTGTTTTTCCTGCTGGAAAGGGTGAGGGGAAGCCTTGATGAGGCTAAGATTATGGTTCCATGCACATTAATACCAACCTGGAGCATTGCTGAATCACTAGAGTAGAACAAAATTGGTTTGGATCAGGCATGAGCCAAACAACTGATCACATTTTTGCCTAATTATTCTGAAATATCCCCAGCTGCCCCCTGTGCCTTAGAGACCACCAAAGCCAGTTCCAACTGATTGATGTTGGAGAAACCTCTTGCATCCTGAAGTGCCCTGAATCCAACAGCTTCCAAAAGTTGTCAAGTCACACTGCTCATTTGTCTTAATGTGGACACATATCCAGAAAGGCAAACTGTGGGCATCTTTCCACTCAGAGAAGCAAAGCACACTCATGCTGTAGGCAACTAGAAATCACCACAAACCTCTACCAGATGACAGTCTTAGCTGATTTGGCAGACTACAGGATGTCCTACCCTTGCTCATGATCAGCGGCTGTCAACCAGCACCCCCAGGTTCTTTCCCACTGGACAGCTCTGCAGCCCCTCTGCCCCCAGCCTGTAGTGCTACATGGGGTTGTTGTGACCCAAGAGCAGAACATGGCACTTGGCCCAGCTGAACCTCATACCTTTGGTCTGAGCCCATGGATCCATCCTGTTCAGGTCGCTCTGCCGAGCCTTCCTGCCTTGCAGCAAATCAACCCTCCCATCCAGCTCGGTGTCCTCTGCAAACCGACTTGAGGCTGCACTTGATCCCCTCTTCCAGGTGGTCATTAAACATGACTGGTCCCAGTGCAAAGCCCTGGGGAACACCACTTGTGTTTGGCTGCCAGCTGGATGTAACTACATTCAACACCACTCTCTGGGCCCAGACATTCAGCCAAATTTTTATCCAACAAAGAGTGCACCCATTCAAGTAATGAGCAGACAGTTTCTCCAGGAGAATGTTGTGGGAAACCGTGTCAGAGGCTTTCCTAAAGTCCAGGTAGACAACATCTGCAACATCTCTCTCATCTGATAAGTGGATCACCTTGTCATAAAAGGAGATCAGGTTGGTCAAGCAGGACCTGCCTTTCACAAAACCAGGCTGGCTGGGCCTGATCCCTTGGTTGTTCTGCACATTCTGCCTGTCAGCACTCAAGATGATCTGCTCCATGACCCCCCCCGGCACAGAGGTCAGACAGACAGACCTGTACATCCCTGGATCCTCCTTCCAACCCTTCTTGTAGATGGGTGTTATGTTAACCAACCTCCAGTCAACTGGGACCTCCCTGGTTAGTCAGGACTGTGGATAAATGATGGAAAGTGGCTCAGTGAGTCCTTCTGCCAGCTCCCTCAGTACACTCGCATGGATTCCATCCAGCCCCATAGACTTTTGTGTGTCTGGGAGGTGTAGCAGGTTTCTGACCATTTCCCCTGGGATTATGGGGGCTTCATTCTGCTCCTGGTCCCTGTCTCCCAGCTCAGGGGGCTGGGTGCCTGGAGAACAACTGGTCTTACTACTAAACACTGAGGTGAAGAAGGCATTAAGTACTCCAGCCTTTTCCTCATCCTCTGTCACTATGTTTCCCCATCTCAGCTTTAAGAGACAATCACCCGGTGCAACTGCCTGACCATCTCAGGGTTGACTAAAAGTTAAAGTGTATTGTTAAAGGCATTGTCCAAATGTCTCTCAACCGCTGACAGGCTTGGGGCATTGACCATCTCTCCAGGAAGCCTCTCTAGTTCCAGGGTTTGACCACCCTCTTGGTACATGCAAAGTCCTGCCTGCAAGAAGGAATAACCTAGTGCACCAGGACACACTGGGGATAGCAAGTGAAAGCAGCTTTGCTGTGGATCCTGCTGGACACCAAGCTGGTTATGAGACAGTAATGTGCTCCCAGGGCAAAGATGGCCAGCAGACTTCTGGGCTTCATTAGGAAAATCGCTGCCAGCAGGACAAGGGACACGACCCTTCCCCTCTACGTCAACCCTGCCTGTCTATCCCTAATTTGATGAAAACAAAAAAACATGACTTGAGGGAAGTAAATATTGGCAACTACACTTTCCTTCACAATTTTTGAGTGTAAATCAGTTTAATCTGTGCCTTCCTCTTATCTTTTTTTTATATATATCTGAAATATGAGATCTTTCTCTTACTTCTATCACATTTCCTAAACAAACAAAATTTAAACTATAATATTCAATGAATTATGTGCTTCACCTTCCTCAATATTCATAAATGATTATCAGTTCCTCAAACACCTCCTTGTCCTTTTGGTTCTGATTAAACTGTTTTCTTCTGTGCTAAAATACGGGTGACAGTACCTAAGAAGTAAACAGAAAACCTGGCAGAGAACCATGGAGTGATACGTCACTTGTGATACAATCATCAGTCTTTTGATAATTCTAATGCAGAAATGTATATGTTCATTTGTGCCCAAGTAACAAACACATACCTTGGTCTAAGCAACTTAACAGTTTCTGACCTGCAGATGTTAAAACCTATGTATGAACCAATAAATCTGGCTATTAAACAGAAAAAAAGCTCAAGTGAAGCTGGGATTTTATTACTTCACTGAATCAGATCATTAAAGCTGAGTTATAGCCCATAACAAACCAAAAGGATGAAATTATGAAAGGCTGGTTCTTTGCCAAAAAAAATTAAAGCACTATGGGTTTATTTTTATCTCAGAAAGTCAATGCTCGTTCACTTAGCAGCTTTCCCAGATGCAATGAAAATTTAAATGGAAAGCTCTAGGCAGTATCATTAAATGATTTCCTCACTCCTTGATAGAGAAACATGCGGAACACAGATATCTTAATACAGAATATCTACAGATAATGCACCCACATAACCTCAGTGGGATAGAAATGGGCTGAAGTGAAGAGAAACAGATAGTTGTCTGTTGCAAGAAACTTGGTTTGTGTCTGTCATTCCAGCTTTTGAAAGAAAACAGAGGGAACTGTGTGTGTTAATCCCATATATAGTTAGCTTCTGTCTTTTGAAAACAGACTAAAATCTGTCACTTGTACTTCATATTTTCAGTGGAACTTCTGTAGCGAGACTTTAATCTCTAAATCCTGCCAAGTATCACAGGATCTTCAAACATATATGAGAGAAAATACACATGATCAGACATAGAAAGGAATAATTTTTCTTCTAAATGGATCCTACATTCTCCTGTTAGAGAATTTTAATGCACTGGTGCATAGGACACTGTAGAAGGGAGAGCAGATAGGAAACTACAGAAACTTGACCTTGCAGTAACTGTTTTTAATATCCCTCATGCCTTAATTTGAAAAATAAATTTCTTGCACATGGACTTCTGCCTGCAGTGTTATCCAGCAGAATATGACTTAGAAGAAGTACTTCCAGGAATATTCTTTTTTAGACATGGCCAGTAATGGTGAACTCAGGCCTAAAGATCCTCTTCACTGTAAAGGGAACTGATGAACCAGTCAACCTGGTGTAAAGACCACATCATGCTGATCATATTCAATCCATGCTCCAAATCAGGAAGGAAGCTGTACCCCAGCCTCAGCCATTGAGTCCCAAGGTGAAAGTCCATGCACTCAAGCTGGAAAGCTTAGGGGTTTTTCATATTAACAGGAGAACATAAATAATGATAATAATGTACAGCACATGGGAATGGTTTACACTAGCAATATCTGTTTTGTTAGTATTTTTACTAGAACTAACTTATAAGGTCCTATAAATTAATGAAACAGAAAATCTGAAAGAGGAGAGGAGAGGAGAGAAGAGGAGAGGGTTATCTTTATGTCTACAAGCATTTTTTCTCTGCAGTTCATGTGTGGATTGTAGTTTAGTCCTGTGCTTGTCCCAGCAGACACTGGCCAAAGGTACATTTTTTAAAATACTTACTTGTATGTCAAAGATTCAAAGCAACTGCACAGAGCACATGTACCTTACTCCTTAATGCATCAGGCAACACAATTTAGAGGTAAAACACCACCACTGAGAGGACTACAAAATATTGTAGCAAATCTCACATGCTTGTACTATGCAGAAATTCTATTCCCTTGTTCAAAACTGAAGGCTTCATTTCCACATATAAGCTTCAGTCTCTTAAATTCTAAAAACAAATCCTCTGCTAGAGAAATAAAAATAAATCTGTCTAAATAAGGGCAGAAAAAGCGAAGATGTTTTTTTCTTCTTTAATTGACAAGTCTCTAACACAGACATTTTCTGCTTCATTTATCTGTGGCTGAACTATAGAAAAACATTTCAAAGTGTTTTCAGTGACCTGTAAGAATAGGACTGTAGAGTTTAATAGTCACAGCATTTCAGGATCGCATAATACTCTGTCACCCAGCAGGCTAATGTCAGAAAGGGACAGCTGTCCTTATTCTTATGGAAGGTATAGCAACTGTGATAATTCCTCCTTAAAATAGCTTCAGTTCCCATGATTGCTTGATCCCTGGGCAGGATAGCTGGCAGAAACACCACAGTAGCTTCCTCTATGCTTGTACTAAATTCCAAAAATTACCTTTTCATTAGGAGATATGTCTGTGAATAATTTTCAATAGGTTACTAATTTCTAGGCATGCAATTTAGTAAATAATACCAAAAGTCCAAGTACATGATGAAAAGAATTTAGAAAATGCTAAATTTTGTGATTTCTTCTGCATCTTAGCACAGGGTTGGTTTTGGGCTGTTTTTTGTTTGTTTGTCTCTTTGTTTAGAATATACTTTTAAATTAATTGAAAAAATAAATACTTTTAATTAAAAAAATTTTGATATAAAGAAAAAATCTCACTCAGAAAAGGAATTCAAAAGAAGAATGAGTTTGAATTAGAACTGGGTGTTTTTTCTTTTGGCTTGGTTGCCTAAATTTTTTCCCTACAACATTTGCTCTATAAATATGAACAATAAAGGCTTAAAACCACCCAAGCCAATCCTCAAAGCAGAGAAACCTCCTTGAATATTCAGTGCTGCTAGCAGTAGTTAGCTGCTATGGTACAAATTGGAGAACTCAAGTATGGGCCATTCAATTTAAAACATGTTTCTCTTTGGGAAAGAAAAGAACAGAGCACATACATTCCTCAGAATTACTTTTTCACTGCTTTTGCTGGTTTAGCACTTCCATGCATCTTTAAAAACTGCAGGCATAAGACTCAGGCAGGCTAAACACACAAAACACACCAAAGTCTATGTTTTGTGACTTCCTCCTTGCTTTCAGGGTATTGGAATTAATTAAACCTGTATCTTCTCTAAAGCAAACATCCTACCCCAAAGTTAAGTATTCTATTTTTATATTCGCTTGGAATATTCCTCCCAACACTTTTGCTAGTTACATTTGCAATGAGCTAACCTGTCAGTCAGAAGACAGGTCATACTCCTGGTGTTTCACAGTCCCAGAGCAGCAGAAAAAACACAGAGTACATGGGAAGCCTCCTAAATTCTTTATGCATCAACAGGGCAAAACTGCTACCCCTGCAGTTCTTCACACTTCATTTGCTATCCCCATTTCCACCTCATACCATGACACTCCCTGAAAACACTTCCCTGCACCTGCAAGGCTGGTCAGCTGTGCTACAAGAGCAGAAGGGCAGCCACCTGAGCTCTCTGGTTTGTGGAATAAAAGAGGGCTGGGTATTGATGTTCCACACGGCCTGTGGCTTCAGCTGTCCTCCCAGCTCACCTGCAAGAACTTCTCTCGGGACGAGTATCTGTTGCAGACCAGCCTGCAGCTGGGGAAGCTGAGGGCACGGAGCTGGGGGAGTCAGGGGGGCACTACTGGCATAGGGTGTCTGCATTTATCACACGTGCTGCTCCTTTGCATTCTGGTGCTAGCTCACTGTGAACATTTAGCTGGTTGGGCAACTGGAATTGCTGTAAAGTGCTTTTATTGATATGTTAGAAAATGGTTCTCTAGAGACATGCATTGGGCAGACACTACCAATGAGAACCTTCAGTTTTTAGCACAAGAATTTTAAACTCATAATTTTCCTCCTAGAGAATGTAGCTGCACATGTGGGATTTTTTTTGTTGTTTGTTTGTTTGGGGTGGGTTTATTTGTTTGCGCTTTTTTTTGTTTGGTTTTTTTTTTTTTTTGTTTGGGTTGGGTTTTTTTTTTTGGTTTTTTTTTTTTTTTTTTTTTTTTTTTTTTTTTAAGGAATCCTCAGATATAAGAGAGAGATGAGTGCAAAGAAATCTTTAGATGGTCAAGAAAAATGATTATAGCAGAGAATTTAACTAACAAAACAGACCAGTAAGGAGATGGCAAGAGTTATTTAAATGACATCTCTTTTTCTAAAATACTAAATTAGACATTGCAATGTTCTGATTGTGAGATATGAGTTTATGTAAACAAGCCTATAAAATAAACATAGTGTATATATAAGAAAGACTTAAAATACTTTATAAAATTTAATTTAGACCATGACTAAATCAGCTGATTTTTTTCTAGATTTGAAGACTTGTCTGCCTGCAGTCTGCATGTGCGAGAATTATTGTTTATATGCAATTTATGAAATAAAAGAATTAGCTTCTTTTGCCTTCTATCAAGGCCCTCCAAATTCTGTTGACAACTTGACTTCAATACAAAATAGATTTTCATGGGTATTAAAAATGCCTGGGGAAAAGAAAAATTAGGAGGAAAAAGGAATTCTAACTGAAAGTTGATACAGTGAGAAAATGTCATCTGTAGAAATCTATGTTTAAAAGAAGGAAAAAAGAAAGAAAATTGGAATTTCAATCAGATGTAGAGAAAAACAGTTTGTCCATTCCAAGAAATGACCAAACTACAACCCAAGTATCTAACTCTCACAGGTTTATGTGTAAAAACTTCAAATTAGTTTCACAGCTTCGTTCCAAATTTTGGGGGTGAAAAAACTTCTCTAATTTGATGGAGCAGCCCACTGCTGTAAAGCAGTTTCAATTATGCAATCCTTCCCCGTGCTTCACAGGATATAAGATTTTATAATTTATATCTTCACCTTGTACAAATAATTTGAAATTAGCCAGTGCTGTTCTGCTGAAGAAATAAACCATGCAATTGGTAAGATCGCATTGTTATGAAAATCCCTTTATAAGCACAATGTAAGAGTGATTGTATGGCTTGCACTGATTTTCACATCTGAGCAATTCTGATATTGAGAAACATATTTCTCATCTATATGGACTATTGGGTTTATGCTTCCTTTTCCAAAGTTTTGATTTAATAAGCATGGTTGCTGAATTCTGTTATTGAAGTACGGTAATTCAGAAATAACTCTTTTTTTGACTGGAGGAGTTCTTGCTGCACTATATTGCAATGCACACAGAAATCTATAAGGTTCAAGTTGCAATAATATAACACAACACAGCTGAGCTGTATAGAATAATGTTTTGAATTCACTGTCAGCCAGCCAGAGTGAATACTGCCACTTTAGGAACTATGAGGGTTAGGACAAATTTGTGACATTGAAAGGAACATAAGCTTTTAACCTTGTATGTTCATTTTCAGGATTATGAATCTGCATACACTCCTTTTTTTCATTATTCTATTTTTCCTGTCAGTAAAACTTTTCAACAGAATTTTTCAATGACAAAAAATGAAACTACAGTATTGCAACGTCATTTAAATATTCCTTGGCCATCAAAAGTAAAGAAATGTAAGTTTTTATGTAAAATGTCTACAAATTAGTTTCTAGGCCCACCTTGTTAACAGTGTACCAATTTATATTACACCAAATCCTGCAGTTGTTCCTTATTTTTCTTTCTTTTAATTAATATTACTACCATGGACTGTAACCATAAATAAAGATCCTGCTGTAAAAAAAAACAAAACAAAACCAACCAAACAAAAAAAGCCACAAAAAACCCCACAAAAAAACAAACAAAAAAACTTGGGAGGTAAAAACAGGATAAATTATACAGAATGAGAATTATAGGAGAATGGAGACAAGCTATTCAAAAGAAATTAAAATTGGGAAGAATAATAAACAATAGAAATATGTAGCACATGAATAGTACAGATGATGACAATTTTGCTGTTTCTTTGTGGACATCATTTCAGCAAAATGATGAAAGAGGTTTCCTTCAGGATACTCCTAATAAGAATCAGGGGCAGACCAATGATGGAGGCTGGTTGTGAACCAGTTGTCTGTTTGAAATGACCTGATGAGAAGAAGGGATAAGCTATGAAGTTAACAGAAAGCTTATTTTAATTTAATAAAAAGGGAGATCCAATGGCTGCAAAAGGAAATTTAAAAACTTCAAAAAGAGAGGTTGGAAGAACAATCTTTACAGCATTCAGAAAACACTAGAAAGACTGCTGAGCAGAAACAACACTGCACTGGTCAAGGCCAGAAAAGGATGAAACATGATGCTGGGAGCCTGGACAAAAGTATGTCAATGCAAGAAAAAGATATATATTTGGTATAATGTACAATTAGTCTAAAATATTCAGGTGTAAGCTGGAGGAAATTGCAGAGACTGATATCTGCAGTTCATTCAACACTTCTAAAAGGAGAGATGCTGCTGCAGAGATAGGCAATGCAGGTGAACATAAGAACAAATAATGTTCTTACCTGGAGGTATCAGAGAAACAAGGTTTTAGCTTGAATGGAAGGAAACAGGATTGGTACTGATAGTAAATTACACACCTTCCCAGTAGAAAAAGAAATAGTACATTAGATTGCTGTTAGATGAGATTACCCTGAGGTATGGCATAGTGCAAGGAGGGAATGGACAGACTCTACAGACCCTAAAGGACCTCCAGCTCAAACTAGTATATTGGAAGGGAAATAAAGAAGCAAAGAATAAGAAAAGAACAGAGGCCTGGGAGCAGAGTTTGAAAAGATTTCAAGAAGAAGAGGAAGGTAGAATTGCTAAGAGTGAGGGAAAGATAGAAGGTAAAAACTAATCCTTATAGCATAATTCAGCTTGGAAAAATCATTCTCATGAGGGCTGTTTCATTAGAGTGGGATAGAGGTTACAGGAAAGAACAAGGCAATTGCCATGCATGTACTTTGTGATCTTACTTTGCTGTCAGCATAAAGTGAGATTCAGCTGCTCAAAAATTAGACATCTAATTGTGAGCAACTTACCTTAGGCTCTCTTTCTAGATAATTTATCAGATCTATTTTAAGAGATAATGAATCACACTCTGGAAGCAGCTTCAATTGACTTGAAGTGGGACATAGACAAAGAGCAATTATATACACAAATTAAGGCAGAAATCCTACCACAAAGATCTGTGTAAATCTGGCTTCAGGTTACTGTTCTCTCCTCTTGCATGTTCTTCCATGAGTTGGCTTTGACTATAATGTTTACAGGAAATGGACTAAGAAGTCTGAATTTCTTTCCAGTAATAGAAATATTTTTTTTCACTAACTTAGGCACAGGTTTTAATAGCAACATTATTTGTTTCTATACCCTTGGTCTGCCTCTCCTAATATTTTTTATCTGCCTCTCCTCTTCATATAAGGAGGGCAGAGGGATGAAATGTCTGTTGGGCACAAGAAAAAAAGCTTTAATCCTCAAAAATAGTGATAATAATATAATACAGTTTATAAAAATATCTGCATTAAGCTATTACTATCTTTTATTTAAAAAAACCTTATCTGATCACTTGCTGCTACAAAATTCACCCAGGTCTGCTTTGGGTGCCCTGAACTGGTCCATTTCGGACACCAAAGCACCCTTGCTGTGCACAGCACACTGAACAGTAGCTGTTGCAGTGCCTGCAAATTTTATGAGCACTTAAGGGGCTGTTTCCTACATTATTTTTTCATTATATACCATTTTTGTACAGAACTGCAATGATTTTAACTGCATAGCAGTGATTTTCCTAGCACAGCACAAGTCTGACACCTGAGTACCATCATATCAGCATTGGTCCACTGCACAAAGCATCAACTTCTATTATTAACTGAAACTGTCATATCTGTTTTGCTTTCATCTCTGCCTGATCTGCACCTGTACAAAAAGAAAGAAAAAAGCTCTGAACAAGTTGCAAGTGAAGGGCTAAGCTTCAATGTTCCTATCACAGTTCTGCTGAAGTGTTGGCCCACATGACAGTGAGAAGACATTCAAAGATTTGCAGCTTTATTAAAACTAGGGTTTATCTAAGTAGCATGTGTCTACTCTAAAAATTTTTGTTTGTTATGGTCTAATATATTCCTATGCTTTTCTTCATGGCACGAGATCCTCATTCAACCACACCTTTCTTTTCATTTGTCTTACAAAATCTAGAATTTTCAAAACTAAACTAAAGCAAAAAATTAATGTACTTCAGGTTACGACAGTTTCCATACACACTTCTAATTATTTGATTCCAGTAAAGAAGAAACCATTGCTTTTGTATTTTTCCAGAAATTGACAAGTTTAGTCAGAAAGTGAATTGTGTGAATCTATAAAAACTTAACAGCAAGGGTAAGTTTCACTGATGCAACTACTCATTGATATCACTTTATGGTATCAAGTATTTGAAACAACTTTGCTTCTAAGAAAATTTTCAGATCATCAGTACTTTGAAGTGTGAAGGCTATAAAAATGTAGCTGAGATACATCTTCAGACCTCTGACTGAACTATGCAGCCTTTGCAGTTAAGAATGTCTTTCTCATTATGACTGTACCTTTTGGTGAAGACGTAGAGAATCTTGATTTTTGGCTTTTAAATTCCATCTGCAGTTCTTTTTTTGTAGTTTTCTCCTAACACTACAAAACTTTTTTCTTTCAGCAATATAATCCAAATTTCAGATTTTGTCTTCTGTGTCTAGAAATATTCTTTCAGTGACAGAATAACAACATACTTCACGTGGTTTTATTTTGTATTTTTAAGAGCTTCATTTTGAGTAAAGAACTATCAAATCTTCTGCAGCTGATAAAATAATGGAAATGGTATTATTTTCTAAAATGTAATAATGGCCTAGGTTTTACAAACAGGGAAAGGAAACTGAGCAGATGAACCAAACAACAGTGGAAAGGAAATACTTTCCTTCTACACCTCTGATTTCTACAACCTCTTGCCAAGCTAATCTCTGACTGATGTCAGCCTCACTGCACTACACTTATGATGTGTATGCACACACAAATCTGGCTGAAGACCATTCAAGAACATCTTCATGCAGCAAGTTTCTCTTTGAGAGACTGAGAGCATGTTGTGTGAAGATCAAACTTGCAACACAAGACCTCAGGGTTACTATCAGTGCTTCCAGAACACTAAAGAAACTTAGCAGGTAAGCAATAAGAAAGGTGTTGATTATACTCAATGCCTACTCACTGACAGCTGGCCTACAAGATTAAGTAGTAAGAACATACCACATTATTTTAAACCAGTCTTTAGATGGTAAGTTTTTATCCATCTATGACCCATTTCCAATGTGAAACAGTAAGAGGCACTAGCTAGCAGTTACCTTATCTTTACTTTCTAAAACCCTATGAGCTTTAACCAAACACTGGACTGAAGAGGAGTTTCTTTCACAGCAATCTCAGTGGTGTCAGAGTCACACATCTCCAGAGAGCCGACCTTTATGACACCACATAAAGGTGACTTTAGCTGTGTTTTTCTGCCAAAGCATGAAATGCTTTGGGGAATACAGGTGGTTATGCACCCCAGGCAGCAGGGTGGAAGAAAGACAGCGTCGACTCAAATGTTGACTCAGCTTTTCTCATGCATTTCTACAATACACCCACGGAAAGGCAAAAAGCCTCAGGAAAGATTCCTTGGGATACTTTACTTGTTTTGTGATGGTAGGTAAAGTGCAGTTTGAACCCCGAAGTCCTAGTGACTCACATATATGAGCACAGCACCACAACAAATTGACAGATTGCATGTTCATTTGCAACTACCCCAAGGGACAATCAACTCTACGGCAAAAACATTATCTAAGGATAAGGACCTTTATTTAGGACATATCAAGCCATCTGCTCCTGTGAATTACAAATTAAAAAGTGACAACGCAAATAGAACAGTTGATTTTTACAAATAAGATTTGCAAAGATCAGAAATATTTTCAACTTTCCTTTGCCTGTTTGTTGTTTTCTACAGGTGCTGAGTGGCACATTGGCCCTGATACATTCTTTTGTCTCTAGGTTTTATTCACTCCTGCCCGTCCTTCTTGCCTTCTTGCCTATCTTCTGAACAACAGGGTACTTCTTTCCCAGTTTTACACATTCAAAATTGTACAGCAATTTGGTTTTCTGACTATCTATGCAGTATTTTTGCCATTAAAATGTTGCCTTCAATTACATAAAAAATACATATATTTCACCTGTCAGGTGTCAGCCTCTCAGCAGATGCCATCTTGCTCCATCACTAATGGTGATTATACCAGAGGTCACTGTCAGAGACATACTGTCATTTTACTGATGTGATAGAAAATGTGCATAAGAGCTCTTCATTTATGCATTACAAATTTCCTCCTAATCTCACCAGTTCCACTGTACAGTTGTAAAAGGAAAGCATCAATAAATTTGTTGACTACAAAGTTAATTTCTCCTCATCAGCAGGGATTTCAGGCTGTGTATGTTCTATTGACAGTGAATTTTTGCAGAATGTGGTATTTCACCCCTGTGATTCAGCAGGTAGCCTCATTTGGTTTCTAATTGCAGAGTATCAGTTTTTATCCTGAATCATATCTTTTCAGGCTCTTGTCCTTATCTGACCTTGATAAACTGATTGCATTTGTGAAGCTTACAATATGCTCTTTAGACTCCTTTTCAGATGAGCTATTGGTTGAGCAGTTGGATATAGCTGGTTAATCCTCCTGTGCCTTTGGGCAAGAAATCATCTCTGCTGAAAGCTGCTGTGATGAAACTTAGAAAATGTTCAGTTCTTCTGGGGGAGGAGGAAAAGACAGGAGATGGGAGATCTTTCAATGTCCTACTATTAATTTTTATTTTGTGCCATTGTTGTATCTTCCAAAGAATTTAGAGTATATTGTTCCCTTCTGAATAGCAGTTTACAGGAATACGTATGGTAGGTTTTTCACTAGATTTTTGTGTCCCGAAGGGAAAGAAACGGCTCATAATATTTATTCAAGTTATTGCTGGATAAAGTTCTCTGAGGGGCAGCTCTAGATGACAGAAAAGATATTTGAATATGGTAACAGCTAGCTTCCACACTTGACATTATCTCTGATAAATTTAGATTGGTATTTTTAAATCTGTAGAAAATGCTGAAACTAGATTTTCACTGAACATCACTCTAAAGGGTGTTAATAATTCTGAGAAGAACAGGAAGGGGGATGAAGACACTAAACCTTGTGGCAGGTTTCCACCAAAATGGTAATAGATTCCAGTGGAGACAGGAATAAATCCAAACATCCCAGGAAACTGTATTGTGACCAGACTGAAACACTGGAGTGGTTTGCTCTCTTCTACAAGTTGGCAACACTTGTTTAACTTGCCAGTAAAAAGTATTGTCAGATGGTAAGTGAATCAAACTCTTCTTTGTGCTTTGTCACTCGGGAGCTAAGACTTATGGATGACGTGTTGAATGTCTCTGTAAAACTCCTCAAGCAGAGCAGGAATTATGGACTTCACCCGGGACACGGAAAGCTCTGACTATGGTGCTACAAAGGTAGGTCTGTAAATTCCTGGTTGACTACACAAAGTGAGTTTGTAACTGTGGATTCACTGGGCATCTAGGAAAAGAACACAGATAATTTGTATTCACATCTTAGAGCACTGCGGGAAAAAAGCCTGCATCACCACCAACTAAAACAACAATGAAAAGGAGCCACTCTTTAAAACACAGTTCTTCAGCAGTCTCCCTCTTCAGAATTAATGTGGAAAAAGGATTTGTAGCAGCAGAGCATAGAAGGGAGGTCCTCCTCTTCAGTAGAAGATTCTTCACAGAATGCTTTCTGTTGCTGGTTTGAAAAAACCCCACAAATGTCTTAGGTATGAAGAAGAAAAAGAGGAAGAAGACAATTAGCAGAGGGCAGTGTCATACCTCTGCCATGCTGCTAGGCTTGATCTGCTACACTGGGTAAAAAAATGCAGTAAGGAGGTGGTAATTGAGATAAATGAGTGATTCCTGCCATTCACAATGAAAAATGCTTCAAGGAAGACACCCCATCATTGCTGGTGTCACCAATCTCTTATTATAGCTAATTATTTTGTGTAAAAGTTCCATAATCATAACTGTAATTACATATACATAAGCATAATAATTAATAATGTTTGAGGGAGGAAAAAGAAAAAAGCCCTACATTGCGACTGAAAAACACAAAGATATCAATTCCAAGTTGACCTTTAGCAGGTAACAGCCTGAAGCCTCCTCAGCAGGCAGGTCCACCAGTCCCAGGCACCACGGTTTTTGCTATTATTTCAGAAGCACAGCACTATTATGTACAAGCACCTACAGGTCTCGGCCTCCATCATGCTGGGTGTTACACTACTTGTGCTTGAATTTCACCAGTGACTACCCCAAAGAAGGCTGAGGCAGCTGAACTCACAAGACTACCAGGAAGTGCTGGAAGGTGCAGAAGGTAAACAGAGAAGTAAATGGAAAAAAAGGTTTCAAGAGGAAAGGATCATTTCACAGGTTATAGCTGAGGGCCAACGTTTTACAAGAGTTTGTTTCCCAAGAATATCTGATTTGTGGAAAATCAAGTGATTAGCATTTAGTATGCTTTTCCCTAGATTGGTATGATAAAAACAAATATCCCTTTGCTTTTTTTTTTTTT
>VXAC01003098.1:362268-446136 GCA_013399225.1 Rhipidura dahli
TTTTTAACTGAATATACACGCTTTCCCTCTGAACTTCAAAACATGTCACTGCATTGGACCACAGCTGATTTTCCTCAAAATACTTTCAATAAATGTTTGATCATTATTTAGGTGATGATTCCTCTAATTAATTTAGATATATTTATGAATAGCTGCAAATATTTTAAGTAAGTAACCTTGAATACTTTTTTAAGGCTGCTGGTTACCTGCTCGTACACAAGAGGTGGTAGCACATGCTTTCATTGTATGTAACTATGACCTTGCTGACAAATGTATTTGATAAAACTGACTGCTGGGGAAAAGCAGCAGGACAAGAGTAAGATGAATTATCAGCCTGTTCATGTGGCAAAATACAGCAAACATCTTCCAACCTTACATTTAAATACTAATTAAAATAAAATTAAAGAAGACAACAAACCCACAACACCAAAAACCCGTACTTTCGCACTCAGCAAAATACTAGAAAAATACCCAAAGTGCCTTGCCTATCCATACAGCCATCTTTTCCTTCATCAGTTACTCTCTGCAGCTCAACAACTTCACAGCCACGTAAGGGAAACAAACTTGAAGGGAAAGCATGGAGGTCTCAGTTAGCATGAAAGCAAGATGAAAAATGAAGCATTAGAACAGCCAAAATAGATAACAAGAAGGTCTGTTGAATGTCTGGCTTTCTGCTTGCTGAAAGAAGTGGAAGCTTTAATTATGATTCATGGAGTCATTAATTTTTTTCTGTGCATGAAAGTTAATGGAATAATGATTTTTAATCACTGTGGGATGATTCCTGATGTGTCTAAACAAAAATAGTACTGATGATGTATAATGCATAAAGAGCATTTCAAGAAAAGGAGTCTCACTGAAATGAAAGGACACTTAAGGACTAAGTGTTCACGGATGCCTTTTACAGTTTCAGTTCAGGGCAAAGGCAATCAGGACCTCAGTCTCCCAGGACCACAACCAAAGTGCAGCTGAAAGGCCACTTTTGCTTCTGCCTGCTTTACATGAACATAACAATTTGTACCCATTCTTTTGATGCTCTCTTTCCCATCCACAACTGCCTGAAACGTGGTGACTTTCTGCCCTGGTGCTGAAAAACCATGTCATTAGGGGCAGCCCCTGCCTAGCTGCAGACTGCCTTTCGACTGAAGCACACTGGTGGCAATTTACCAGAGAACTTCGGCTTGATTGATTCATTTCAACAGTCATCTTGTGTTCTTTCTGTTCTCATTCAATTAAAGTCATTGTAGCTAATTAAAAAAAAACATGTTCATTTTATTTGGATGTAAGACATAACGTTTTCCAAAATGAGGTATGATTAAAATATATGAGACAGCTATGGAGCCTTGTACAGAACAGCTCTACAGCCCACTTATATTTCCTTGCACTGTAAGATATAAATCTAAGATGAGTCCTCTTCTACCTTATTTTTTATTCTCTTCTATATATACGTGGCCCGTGGAGCTTGTGATATATATTACTTCTTACTGTTTATTCCCATAGTTTTAATTCCGTTCTCCCCTACTTCTGTGCTCTCCCTCCAACCCCTTTTTGGTTTGCTTTATGGAGCAAAACAGGCTGCTTGACACAGTAATATTTGCTTGCTGTTTCTGGGGTCGATTAAGTTTTTATCTATTTATTTCCCTTGAGTACCAGACCATTGTTCCTCATTTCTGATGTCTCCAGTGTAGATGCCTGTATCTGGTCAATGGAAAGTCCAAAGCATCTCATATTTTTCTGTTTGAGCCACTTACATCAGGATTGTACAGACAGCATGGGAAAGAAGAGAAAGGATTTGCAAGCCTTCATTGCAGCCACTGCCCCACCCTGTGCTTAATACTGATGCAGAATAAGTGCAACCTGCACAGGACAAACATAACACACTGAGACCAGCCCACATCAAGGCTTGACCATTGCAAGCAGGTTTGGAGCCTCAGAAATTGAGACAAGTATTACTGACATTACAGAAAAAAAAACCAACAGAAGCAACCCTTCTTGGTTACTTCAAGCACAGTTTTAAAATAGGCAGTAGTCAAAGACACAAAAGGAAATAATCCCAATTCTTAAACTCAGTTCAGTTTCACATGAAGAGCAGAGTTGCCACTGGCACTTTCTTCCTCTTGTATATGAAGTTATCAGATTCCTCAGAATTGCCATTATGGCTCTAGAGAAATCTCACCAGCAGTGTCTGCCCAGCCTGCTCTGTGACTCCTGAATTTGCTGGGGAGTTACAAACCCTCACCTTTTCTGTAAACTAAGCAATTGAAGTTTAAAGGAGATAACTGGTGAAAAGTATGATTTAATCACATTGTACAGTTTATTTACAGTGACCTAAAGATAATCACTGAGCAGCAATCGATGAACTATTTAATTTCCAGAGCACCTCTAAACAAAGCCTGCTAGCTCACTTCTACTAAAAAAATTATAATTTTGAAATCCAGCTGCTCTATCTTGTAGAACAAACTCCTAAAAAAAATTGCCCACAGAACTGAAGAAACAGCTGTAATGTCACTTAAGGTGACATATTATTACACAATTGAGATAACTTCTAAAATATTTATTTCTTTTGAACATTTCTAAGGACTAAGATTCCACAGCTTCCCAAGAAAACCTTTTCTGGTGCTGACCTCCATCATGGGAAAAAAATTCCAATGCATAAGTAAAATTTATAGTGTTGCAACTGGGTTAGTTGCCTTTTGCTCTACTGTGTACCTTTAAGAAGAGTTTGGCTGCCTCCTGCAACCACCCACTGAGTATTAGCAGCCAACAAGAAAATTTGTCTCTTGTCAAGATTGAACAAACAACAGCCTCTACATCATATCAACAAACATAGTGGGTGAAACAGACAAATAAAAAAGCTAATAAAATATTTATTTATTTTTGCACTCTTGGATTAAAAAGTGATCAGCTGGAAAACTACCATTCTCAGTGAATAAATGACTGTGCCCAGAAAATAAATGACTATGCACATTTTCAGAATAGAGTTTGTCTTCTAAGCAAAATTCATTTGAATTTTTAATAGTGAAGAAGAAAAACTTCAAAAATAAGTGGAAATTCTTTACTGTCTACTAATCTTGTAAACCCAATACTGCCTTAGATCAAATAACTTCAGTACTTCTCATAGGTTATGCTTTATGTGAGGACAAATTGCAATAGTAAAAAAAAAGGTTTTTTTTTAATTGGCATTCTAAAACATTTTTGAATAGTTTAAAGGCACTGTAAATACTTTATTTTAAACTCCTAGGTTTAGTTATTGATTGTAACAGTGCTGGTCCAAAGGAGATAATGAAATTAAAAAAAAAAAAATTCTTTACTTTTGTTTGTTTGCTTGCTTGTTTTTTCCATCCAGAGCAACTTGCCAGGTGGTAAACCTTTACTGGACACATGTAAGTCAGCACTGACATGATAAAACATGAGGCTTAACAGATGGATTGATGGCCAGTTGGAAGCTTCCCATAGGAGGACCAGACACAGGCTAGGACTAATACCAGAAACAATTCTGGTATTCCCCATGTGCTCTTTCATGAAGGAAATAAAACTTTACTGGTACCCCTCTTGGATTTGTATTATATCTGGTTAGGGTGCTAAACGATCTCTAGCATAAATAGCTTCTCCTCAATGGACATATGTCAACAAGAGAAGAGAAATAACTGATCATCCAAACTAAAGTGCAGTGCAAAGTTTTCCTTTTGGGATGAACTATAAGAAAGAAAAATAAATACAGAGATTATAGAAAACACTATTAAGATGGAAGTATAAATATCTGATTGACTGAAAAACACACAGACAGAGGTGAGCACAGGAAAAACATGAATCTACAAATAAAATTTTTTCAGGAATTTAAGTGGAAAATTCTAAACTAAAAATTGAAAATTCTACTAGGTATTGTATACTTCATTTTGTTATCCATGAGTTAAGGTTTGCAAGTGGAAACTTGCAAATAGCAGCAGCCTTTATGGAAGGTTCCTCAATCTTAACTCGCTCAGAAGTAGTATTATCATTATTTAGTCCTTGTACTATTTTGCTCTTTATGCATAACACATCACCTATCACACAAATTTGTGCAAAGCACAAGAATAAGTTGTTTAATAAACAGATTCACACAAAAGTAAAGTTGTAGTTCACTGACAGGCGTTATAGAAGGCTTCCTGCTGGATTCCATTGAAATCTGCTTGTCACTTCCACAGTCTGGATTTGTCAACCCTCTCCTTCCACTACAAAATATATCAGTTGCTATCTTATGATTGGAGAGGGAAGGGATATTTTAGTGTGAAGACTCCTACTTGTTTTAAATTGTAAGATATTTTTTTTTCTGTGTGAGAGAGTGTTAAGGACAATTCTTACATTTTATTGTTTTTACCAAAGACTGCTAGTATCCTCACTGGAGTACATTTTTCACTGTACTCCAGTGTAATCAGACCTTCCAGGTCATCAAGAGAATGCTTGTCTGTCCATAGGCACGGGAAGGAAATGATGCATGTCTTTAACACTTTCCTCTTTCTCTCCCTGCTTTTAGTGCTGCTCATTGAATGTCTGAAATGCAATGACAGCAAGGGAAAAGATCGATCCTATTAACACCAAGAGAGGCAAACAGAAGAGAAAGGTTTTCCAAACCTTTTGTCAGAGTTATGATATCGAGAATGCAATGGGAAATCAACTCCAACCCTTGCAGAACTGCATATATAATCACCAACAGGTAGTGTCTGCCTAAGTTAAAAATCACTCAATATTTTATATATATATAAAATTATATATAGATGAGACAACACAACAAACAAACCCAGAAGTATTTCTCTAAATGATGTTATGCCTTCCTCTCAAAGAAGCTCTCCTTTGCATAGGTTCATTGCCTCAGAGTGTGGTGCAGCTACACCCGTGCTGCTCCCAGCTCCAGAGGTCTCTGCTCCAGGACTCTTCATGCAATTCAGGTTTAACACCTGCCTTTACAGTTTCTTGCCTTACTGAAAGAGCCAATCCAGACAATTTACAGGGTACTCCCAATCCTAGAGTGCACTTACAGTATACAAGAAAAGATTTTTTGACTTTAGCATATGGGAAAAGTAATCACAGCTCAGTTAGCCAGGAATGAGATGGACCATCCAAGCAGATATAATAGAATGGCTAAACTATTTAAGGCACAGGTTAGGTGGCACTACCATATCCAAGACAGCAACTGAAGTGATTCTGGATTCCCTGTTCTCTCATATTTCCCTCACTTGGTTGAATAAAGAGAGCATAGCCTCAGAATTTGGCAGCTCTGTGCACTGCAGAAAGTCTCTGCTGACTGATTTCTTTTTTCCAAGGCACTAGAACAGAGAGAAGCTGCCAATGATGATATTTGATTCTCATTTATGTTCTATATGCCTCGGTATCTCTCACCTTTTGACCCAACCGATCCATGTCTGTTAAGAAAATCCTACAGACAGTAATGAGGACAGCCAATTCCTTTTTCTGAAAGGTCAAACTTAGAAACAAATCCAACTCCTAGTTTTCTGAAATGCTGGAATAAAACATTCCTTTCACTCGACTTCAACCCCAGGGCACATCTGATCTGGAAAGAATAACTGCAAGTTAAGACTGGTGCAAGAGACTTCCAACATTCATGATTCAAGGGATCTATAAATGGCCCCAGACAGCAATCCTCTTCTCTGAGCATTTAAAATTCTTGAGAGAATTATGGAGAAAATTCAGTGGTAACACCAGGTATTCATTTAAATGCTGCAGTTTAAAGCTGAACTTGCATCTACACACGTTCTCCCCTTTTGAGGAGTTTCTTCCTTTATGGGTAGGAGAGTGCAAAAGGTATATATTTTGCCTGCAATGGATGTACATTTCCATGCCCTAAGGTACAGAGAGCCAGGAAGGAAATGTGTGAATTAGCATTCCCCGAGATCGATGGTCTATGGATGAAGGGAAGAGAAAAAGAATCTTTGCAATAAGCAGTGTCAGTGCAGAGGCCATTATCTGCAGATGCTGTATCCTCCCTTCTCCCTGGTACAGTTAGTGCCTATCATCACGTCCAGGGCTGCTTTTAGCCTCAAGTTAGGCTACAGGTATTCTGCAATGTAACACTTGGAGCATTCTTGAAGATTTTGGGTCAGCTTTGCCTGTTTGCAGTGATAGCCTGACTTTCCTTTTTTATAACTAAGCTGGCAGCAAAAGGCAAAATAGACTGGGCAAAAAATACTTTATAAAATCTGTAGATAAGAAGTGTCAGAAGGAGAAATCTTATTTCCTTCAAGCATCTCATTTCAACTGAGGTAGACAAGGACAGAATACAGAACTACTGTCTTGTTTCCCAATACAAAATAGACTACTTGAGGATAACCATTTGAATATGACTTGTTTCCCCTTAAGAAATTAATGTAACCTTTGAACCTTTAGAGTCTACATACAGACACATGCATATGGCACTGTGTGAAACTTCACATTTGGACAAATTAGAATCCTATTTTTGGCAAGGCAGTGATATGAAGGGTTAAATCTAAAACTAAAAAGCCAGCCTTTGGTCTGTGTCTGCAGGTATAATTTTCTAATGTGTGACCAAGTCAAAATGACTTAATTTTATTGGCTTTCTAGCTCTATATTGATCTTTTAAATAAGGATATATGAAAGTAGAGCAAACCCTTATTTATACCCTTAGTTCTTAATATAAGAGCAAAACTGATGCTGATTGAGACTAGAGACCAGTTGGAAAGTTTGTTTAAAAATGTCCTTGTGGGACTCAGGCCAAAGCTTCACCAGCCCTAGGGCACCATACACATACTGTACAAGCTAATGATCATATTCCCATATGTACTTTCTGAACATCATTTATTCAGAGCTGAAAAACACTGTATCACAAGAAGTTACATTTCAGCAGTTAACTGGCTGTACGCTTTCTGAATTCTTTTAGGAGTGGGAAGGTGGTACAGTTACACCCACTTCTCTGAACTGATTGCAGTCCTGAGTACTAAAAAAATACCAACAGTTATGGAGACTTTTTTTGTGTGATCCCATTCTTCATTGAGAAATCAGAATTCCTTCAGGCTTAAATATAAAGTAAATGGAGGAAACTTGAATAATTAATGACTTGAAACAGAAGTAGTCAGTGTTTTTACAAACCCCCTGGCACCAATTTTAAATGAAAGGAATACTAATACTTTGGGGAAAAAAGTTTCTGAGGTCCTATTTAATGTTTCAAGCCACAGATTTGAACACCTGGCTAGGAGAGCTCGTATCTGAGCATGGGAGGGTTAGGTTACACAAACCAGTCTCTGGGGACTTGAACAGAGTCAGCATACTGCACACCTGAAACACAGTGAGTCCTAGGAAAGAAATTCCTGGAGAAGTTAATATGCTAATATGTAAAGCTGAAAATAAAACAGAAAGTCGGAAATTTACATTAAAGAGTAATAAACATCTGTTGTTATTATTATCAGTACATAGATGCCTGCTACTGAGTGCAACAATAGATTCCTTGCTCCTGCCACTCAGCCTTCAGACACCTTTTCCAGACATGGGAAAATGTCTGCAAATGAAAGGCCACGGGCAGCCAGGAAAATTTGGTATACTGAAGGGAATCAGCTGGTCCTGTCCAGCCCACTGATAAAAACTGAGAGCAAACCCCATGTGACAGCAAAACTACCAGAAAACTGTAAAACAGTAAGGCTAAAAAATAACCCCAGGAAGAAAACCTTACACTCATGAATACCTTAGTGCTAACTTAGTGTTTATCTACCTCTACAGTTTTTACTTCCATTCCTTTCTGTCTATTTCAATCTCCTACATTTTTTTAACTTTTTAATATTTCCAGTACAGGAAAGTGAGTTGTCTACAAAAGTCTACAAAATATATTCTTAAAGTTTGCCTCTCTGCATCTCTCTCTTCTTTCCCAAATGTCCTAAAATCCATGTCTACAACCAAGCAGTATACTCACAAAAAGTTTATGCCTTTTGGATATACTGATTATAGGTTTTGAGGGGATTATTCTCTTCCACTTGCAGATATTATTTCTCTTCACTATTTTGAGTTTTCCCTTATTGTCTTCTGTATTCTGTGCAAAATTGAGCTAAAAGATATTGAACAACAATGAAAAATCCAAACAGAAGAGCAATTGCTCTGAAATACTTCCATCAAAAATATGAAAACCAAAATCTAAATCAACAACAACAAGAAAATCTCTTTCCCTTAGAAAATTAATTTACAATTATGTGCTGTAGTGGCACCATGAGTATCCAAACAGAGAAAGATGTGGCCCATCCAAGCTTTATATTGAATTATTCTGTAGGGCAGCAAAAGTCGTAACTACTGCCTTTGCATTGAAATGAATTCAAATCAATCCTGTGGAATAAAGCCTTAAGGTTACAGATGTAAATTGTTTGCAATAAACCTAATACATCTCTCCCAGCCTTTTTATTGTAGACATTGCTGATTGATTTGCTGTATTAAAGTGCAGCAGAGATTGTTGTGATATGAATTAATATTAACTGGTGAATAACATATATATAAGTGTGTCACAACCCGTTTAAGCCACTAGAAGCCCCTTCCCTTCAGTTAGATCTGGAGATCTCAAAACATGTTATTTTAAATGAGAAAGTGATAAGCCCTGCACAGAATGAACACCAGAATGTATTCAATGTCATTTTAATGGCTTCCATTTACTTTTTTCCTTCAACAAATGTCAAGTTCATTTGAAGATGATAAGTCTTGGCTATCGTTGAAAGTCCATCTTTTGTGCTCAAAGTTACTAATAAAATGTTAATCAGGCTTATTTCTTGCCCTGCATTATTAGCTATTGCTTCAAAGCAAAGCTTCTAAGATTTAAAGGCAGGTTTTGTACAGCCAAGACCACCCTGTGGCATTAGAAATTACAGTCACTTTTTCTTCTTCCTTTTCTCAGATTGCTTATTCCATCAGGAGTAATTTACTCTAATTAGAGTCTGTGTGTTCTGAAACTGCTTCTCCAGGACAAGTTAAACGATATTGTCTCACTAGTTGCTATGCCCCTGTCAACATCATAAGCAAACTTTAGACCTGAATAAATTAAACCCAGAACACAGCATTTGTCAGACTGCATCAGACAACTGGTCCATCACAGTGCCCTGACTGCCACTGGCAATGATCAAACGCTTCATGCTCTTGAGCAAGACGAATTATGCCTGGTGTACCCAAGGCAATATCCTTCAGAGGAGAGAGAAAATTCCTTCCTGGCCTCCATAGGTGATGGATTATTTCCCCGAAGCTTAAGATTTTATTATGACTTTGCTTTTGCTTCTTTAACGAAAGAAGTAATAGATATCAAGTCAGAAACACTTATATGTAAAACCAGACATGTGCTCTTTATTCAACCTGATTCTTCTTTCCTGATGTGGAAACAAGTGTTGTGAAGTGGCTCATGCATAAATTCACAGAAATCAAAACCACACTTATCAATGAGTGTGGGTTCTGAGGACAGTCCATGGCAAACTGTAATCAGGCCTTCTGTAGCCTTCAGTGTGTCCTCATCATGTTTACCAAAGGTTTCTTGTTCTTTTGGTAGCATAACAGCCTCACTTCCCACTCAAGAATACAAATAATTCATTTTTTCCCCTGTCATTTTCCATAGCTCTGACTGCTTTTATTATGTGAGGAGATTTTTTGTTTATTTGATTTTTAGTCTTGGTTTTCTTGGTTTTTTTTTTGCTTGTTTTTTTTTTTTTTTAATTTTTTTTAAGCATACAATAACTCCTCATTAGACTAAGGCCTTCCTGGGTGGTACTATTTATTTTATACACATCTCTGCAGGACAGTTGTTTCAGTCACAGCACCATTTGCCTTAAAATCATAGGATCAGAGTTATAAGAGATAAGGAAGCAAGAGAGTAACATTATTGCATTCACAATGTCATTGTTATGACTTTATGACTTCCTGTCTTTTTAAAAATTTATTTTCTTGTTTGAGAAAATTCTCTGGGGGTTATTTTTTACCTAAACTGTCACAAACAGCACAAGTAATGTCAAGCAGAAAACTCCCACAAGAAAACTTCGCCTCAGAAAAGCCATTCTCTCTATCCTTCTTTCATGGCTTCTCATCTTTCAGATTAAAAAAAAACAAAAAACCAAACCCAAACCCCACACTAAAAACCCACAAAAGATCCGTTTACTCAGTTATTTTCACCTATGAACATTATACTTGGTTGAATCTCATAGACATCATGCTGCTCAGGGGTCAGGGTGTCTGCATCTGCAAAGCTCTGGATTTTAAATGCCAAATCAAGCTAATTAAGTAAAAACCCTTAAAGACTGTTATTACTAAATATCCAACTCATTGCCTACCCTCTCATCCAGATCATTAGCCTATATTTAATGTGGCACTGACCTAAGCTGCATCACTTGTTTTCACTCCAAAACCAATATTCAAAATTGCCTTTTCTCCTTCCTTTCACTTAAATATCATTCTGTCTTAAGAAACAATTTATTATCTTTATTTTTTAAATTTTCCTTTGTACCAACAGCTCTTTACAACAGATAATAGTCTTATTTTAAATAAAAATCAAAAGCAATTGTATTTTTGATCCCACCTTTATTTTTTCTTCTAAGTAGAAGACTGAAAAAACCATGATCCCTTTAAACAAATTAAAAGCAATGTTTGGCTACATAAACTTAGCATAGTATTACACTATATTTCTAAAATTTCAGTTAGTGTCCAATGATCAAAACAGAAACAATATCTTTTATTCTTCAGTTTTGCCTAATACCTTGAACTGCTTAAATATTGACTTTCATTTCAGGGTTTATGTTTCTGATCTTAAGTTGATCTGAAGTTGCTTAAATCCAAACTGGGGAAAAGAACACTTTTAAAAGAAAACTTCTTCTAAAATAAGACTTGTCACTCCCCTATTTTTGCTCAATTAATGCATGTAAAAGTAGGAGGTTTAAACATTTGGTTAAGAAAAAGAGAAACACCTTCTAAAGACATAAACATCCTGATAATAGTTGCAATAATTTCACATAAGAGAGGTGCAAAAAAGAAGGTGGCAGTGGAAAGACCATCAATGGGGTATTTATAAAGAAGGAAATATTTCAGAATGAAATAGTATTACACTGAAATAGTTGCAATGCTCCATAAAATCGCTGGAATTGAGCAACATATTAAGAATGCCACGTATCTCTTTTTCTTATGACAAGAAAATACATCTAACTTTGAAGGATAATGGCATCTTTTATGGTACATCCTTGGTGCACACAGTTGCATCACCTTCAAGAGTGCACAGATTCACTTTTAAAAGTTTCTCCAGGGCCTTGAAAAACAGATTACACATTCAGTGCACCTGTTGTAATTCTGAGAGGGGCAAACAAATAAATTGTAGTATTACTGATGAGCCTAGAACAATCTGAATTTATGCAGGTGCTATAATTTGCATTAAAAATCTCAAAACAGATATTAGGGTGTTTCTCAGCATATACAGAATGTAAAGCATTATACACATTCTTAGGCTTTCTCTTACATGAATAACTTTGCTCATACACATTGGAATAAGTCATCTGAATATGTACTTACTATGTTCACAGGCAATTTGTAGGATGTCAGTTTACAGAAAGAATCTCTGCATTGATATGATATTCAGCCCATAAGTTTTTCCTAAACTTCACTTTTGGGGACCCAGATTTCAAGAAAGTAACCCAAAAATAGTCACACTATGCATTTTAAATAAACATATTGTGGGCAATAGATATATTTCTGAGCATGCAAGCATGGAGCTCAGGCAGTAAATTTTCCCTAATGCTGAGTATTTTCTTATGTTAGAATGAATGTGACCAAGAAAAAAGAAAATACCATGCAGAAAACACTCAGTCTAGCAGTTATCCTTGAAAGTCACAAGGACCTTTAGGCAAGATGCAGGAGACCATCTTAAAAGCACCTGGGGTGACCCCCGGACCGTGTTACTAAGTCCTTCCCTTGGTTAGAAAGAACAGTGACTCCACACACTCTGCAGTATAACACACTCTTTAATAAGGAATGAACTTAATAGTGGTGTGAATAACAAAACGAAGCAACAAAGACAAAATTCACAAATCCAATTTTGCAAGGTTTTAGGACACGTAAAGTTTTGAAAATACTTAGTTTTTAAAAAACCCTGTCAGTGAAGCATTCAGCATGTTTGAGTGTAATTTAGCTCTCTTGTCATCTCTGGTTATTAGTTTGATGGAAAGCTGATGTATGTTAGCATCTTAACAATTTGGTAGTTCATGCTGTAGCACTGAACCACAGAGGACATTAATTCACATGGTGACTTTTGGAGTCAGACTATAAAACCTCATAAATATTATATATTCCATTATTTGCTTCTTATAAAGGGGATTACCATATGAAAACCCAAATATTGGCTGCATGTAGGAAAAAGGAACCAGAGTATGCAAAAGACAAAAGTTTGTATATTTGGGTGGCTAAAGAAGGAAGAACACATAAAGGTGATATTTCATGATTTGCTGGAGGCAGTTCATAACCAGGCAGAAAGCAAGAGCCCTGACTTGGTGAATGATGACCATCCTATCTTTTGTGCATGCATAAGCTGATGTGAGGCATAAGCAGGAGCTTTTTCTGTAGCTTTGTTATTGATTTAGGCGGTACTTGCCTCTAACAAGTGCCTGGATGTTTAATGCTTGCAGTGGCAAACAGAATAACCCTCTTTCCACTCAAAATTCACACCATCCAGAGGACATATTGCCATTAAACAAGTAAGATTCTGTAAAAGTTGAATAAATCAATCTCCAAGTTACCTTCCAGTTTGAGTGGAGAATCTCTCTAAATGTTATCCAATCATCTAGCTATTAATTCAGGGGTGAACTGAGCCTTAGGACTTCAGTCTCAAATAATGTACTTCAGAATAACTACAGGCAAGGTGTGTATGTGAGTGTGTGTGCGTCTGTGCATGCATGTCTGTCTCTGAATATATCTCAATTTAAAAATAGCTCATGTTACACTGTTTGATGATTAATCTCAAATCTAAGAAATAAGCAACAGAACATGAGTTGTTTTAAAGTAGAATAGATCAGTCTCATCCTTCATTTAGCCCAAATTCCACTAGTGACTCCTAGAACCACTGATTTAAGGAATTTTTTTTTGTATATTTATGCAAGTGTATTTCTTCTTCTCACCATTTCAGGCATCACTGAGGGTATTTGATTGTCCTTTCCTGAGCTGTTCAGAGAGCATCATTATCCTCTCCTATGATAATTCCCTGCTTAGCTGACTGTATCACCTTCAAAACTTTATTTGAGAACTTACCTAATTAGCCTTTGAACCACTAATTGGCTATTATCTGCAGATCTCTTCGCTTTTTCTTGCACAGAAGATTTTTTTCCTTTCATTATGGGAACATAGAAATTGCCATCCTGGGACAAAACAATGGGTCACATAGTCTCACATCCTCTCTCTTACCAGAGCAAAGACAAGACCTCTCAAGCAGGTGTTCAGCACCCTGAGCCTGCTCCTGTCATTATCTCTTCTGTAAGGCTTCCACTGAAATAAAAGGCACATAACACTTCCCCTTTGGCTGCAGGTGTGCATTGAACAGATGTCTTCTTCATTGAGCTGTCCATGGTGACATTTTATTTTTTTTTCCCTGAGAGATTACAGCTAATTGAGAACTTAATCACATGTACAAATAGTGTAGATGTCATTGCCAAACAGCTTATATACATAGAGTTGGGTACTGTGCCCCTTAATGCTGCTAATTACAAGTTGGCTATGCAGGCAGACATCTTCCTGTGAAAGAAGCAAATCTAAGTTCTGAACTTTTTCCCAGCCAAGATGTCTTTTTTTGATTTCAATGCAAAACTTGCACTTAGGCTTAAAAGAAAGTGTAATTATTTTATCGAAACAGCCTGATAAATTTTGCTTTATTAAAAAAAAACTCTCATATTTCTTCAAAGATAGACCATAAGAAATGACAAATCCTCCTCTTTGAAAAATTTCAAAAGCTTGATTCCCAGTACTGCCAACCTTATCCATTTAAACTTTTTGAACTAGGCTCCAGAGACTCACAACCCACATTAAAAAATCCCCAAGACTTTTAACAAGAATTCAACCATAAGACATGCTGAAATAACAAGTGGATAGCCTTATTTATCCACCTTCAGATATTTAGAAGTCTGAGCATTTCCTCTGAAAAGATAAAACTAAAGGATAAGAGTCAAGGACAGCTCTTTATTTCAGTGATAAAATAAAGGGAAAGAAGAAAGAGGAGTACCCTGGAACACTGGTCCCCACAATTCGTGTACAGACTGGACAGGGTCTAAAGAAGGGCCATGAAGATCATCGAAGCACTGGAGAACTTCCTCTATGAAGAAAGGCTGAAGGAGTTAGGCCTTTTCTCCACAGAGAACAGAAATATAAGTCAGGACTTCATCACAGTCTTCCAGTATTAAAGGGCAGACACAAAGAGGGCAGAGGCTCTCTCTTCACAAGGAGCCACCTGGAGAACACATGGGACAAAAGGTAGAAGTTGCACCAGGAGAAGTTTCATCTTGACATGAGAGAAATTTTTACAGTGAGAAGAGACAGTCAATGGCACAACCTCAACAAGGATATGGTGGGGGGCCCCATTGCTGAAGGTTTTCAAGATGTCATTGCACAAGGTGCTAATTAACCCCACTCAGGCTCCCTTTCCCACAGATTTCTGGACCAAATCATCTACTGGGGATCCTTTCAACCTGAGCTTTTCTTGATTGATTCCATGATTCAATCAAGGAAAAAGGAAAAAAAGGGGGGAAGAGCAACACTTTTTTCCAACAGCACAATGTAAAACACTGCAACAGGCTCTACTCAGATAAAGTTCTCCTCTGCTTCCTCCATGCAAAGGGTGAAATGACTGCTACCAGTGCTTGGGCTTTATTTGAACTCTGGATAAAATAAAATCTGAACACCTTCTGGTTGCCAGGGCTGAATAATTCCAGAGACCTTGACGTAGTTTCTGTAGGTCATTATACTAATTTAAATTCACAATGCCTTCATCTCCGCTTTGAATGTAAAGTACCTCACACTCATCTGTGCTGCATTTCCTTTTCTATGCTTTCAATAGATAGTTTCAGTTATTTCCCTCTCAAGTACCTCACAATTCATTCTCTTCTTGACTACCATTTTGTTCTCAAAAGAATGCTGAGCTACCCTAGTTTAAGATTATAAATAAAGAAGCTGCAGGACTAAATTTAGTGACCTAAGTAACTAAAGTGGTGTCTTTTGGCTTAAAAGTGAATTTTTTTCCACTGATGACATGGGAAATGAAGTTAATACAAAATAAATTACTTTTATCACAGGATAAAACTTTTATCCTAAGGAAAACTATATTGCTATTTCAGTCGTCATTATCACTCCATGGGCATGTGTGCATACTCTTGATCCCTAGCACATATAAAACTATATTATTTGGTTTGACTAAAGGTTAATTCACCTCAGCTGATCCACCAAGTGGACAAAAAGTATCTTAACTGCTGAAACTTCAGTCAAAATATAAAGCCTTTTGTATGTGATCTTCTTCACTTCTCACATGCTCTTTTTAAGCGATGTGCTTCTTCACACTCATTTCTACACCTGAAAGAGAACATGAGACAATGAGGGTTCTGATGATGGTCTTTCAGCTCTGTCACCCTGGGACCCAAATAACCCTGCCTTATCTGGTGCAGTGGTCTGGTGTGACAACATGAGGATCACTATGCTCTCTAGCTTGGAAATCCTTGTGGAGCTTAATTTTCCCTGCCCCCTGTGGGCTGTGCCCATGGCTTTTAACTATGTCTGAACTATAAGACATGCTCCAAACTTTCAGAATGTGGCTTTCAAATAAGGCAGGTTGGCACTCTTACCCAGGTACTCTTCACAATTACTAAGACTATTAGGGCTGGAAAGAGGCTAAGCTAGCCTGAACACAAAATACAGTTCCATACACTCAGAAACAGAAGTCCCAAAAAACCTCCAGAGTAAAAGTATTTTAAAAATAGGGTAGAAAGCTGAGCAGAGGAACAATCGGGTTTGGTTATCAGAGCTCCTAAGAAACCACCCTTTCATTAGCAGAATCCTGAAAAACAAGTGAAGAAATACCCTCAGAAGCCACATTTTTTTCTCAGAGAAGAGATGACAAATGTGAAGAAAACAGAATAAGAAAAATGGAGAGAAGCAGCTCTGAGTTATTTGAACAGCCAAGAAAGAAAAATGGCACAGAGAAAGTCCAGTGAAAAAAGAATCAAAACCAAATGAAGACTAGAAATTACCATTGAAGAAATGAAGATTTGAAATAGCTTTCAATAAAACTTTTGTCTTTATTTCCCCTGGTTTTCTTTTACTTTCACTCTTTCATTTTTTCTCTATAACTTTCTTCTCCCATTTCTTTTTTTACTTACATTTTTTCTTCAAATTCCTTTCTCACATCATTGCATTTCTTTACAGCATGTGTTGATTTCAGATACATATTCCTTTGCTACACTACTTACTGGTTCCCACACTGTGTTCCCAGTGAACAGTGAGATATTACTCTATGAAGCCTAATGAGAAAACAAAAATGTAAAATGACATAATATTATGCTACTTGCAACTTCTTATGCCCCTGAATAAGGACAGGCTAGGCATACAAATTATTATTTTTTTAGAGGGCCATTAAAAAAAAATGCTTATCTACTTTTTTTCTTCCAACTGTCATTTTTTATCCATTTAGAGTAATTTTTCAGAGTACATATAGCAGTCATACATACCCAGCAAATAAATGAGCTTTGAAAATAGTCCCAGATACAATTTCCTATAAGCATTATTTGGACTGTCAAACCTTTCCCTATGAATTGTTTTTGAATACTCCACTTCCATGGACTAACAATGTCTTCCATCAGTTTCGGCTAGACAAATAAAAGATGCCTACTTTCCCCACAACCGAAAATGTAACTCGGTCATCATGATCTCCTCACTTTGTGAAAGTCTGTGAATAAGTAGATACATGTTTTCCATTACATTATCCTTTCAAGTACAGCAGCTGAACTAATTTCTTTAAAGGTTTTCATAAGCATTTGTTTCAATTCCTGAAAGAAAGCAAGCTATACTTTAATGCCTCGATTCTCAAATGGTCTCCATAGTAACATATACTACCTCAATTCTCATTATGAATAATTTTATTTACTATTTACAAAACTGCAGTCCTTAGAGGAGGTGGTTTTTTTTGTTAAAATACATAGGTTAACAAAAATGGAACATTTTTGGTCAACCAAACATCAGTGTTTTTTAAAGCTCTCTTATGCAAACAAGATTAACCTTTTATTTTTCAGTTTTGAAGAGTATATTTTTCTGTAAGCACTCTGGTTTTAATTTTTACTTATGTGTGCAAAGTTTTGAGCAGGATTGTTTCAAAACCTACCATAATTTTTGAAGGAATGCAAGATTTTAAGATGGCTGCCACCAGTGTCATATTCAGTGAACATGAAAGGAAATTTGTTTGTCTGCAGAAACCCATGAGATGATTGCCTTTTTTCATGTTACTTATTGGAAACAGCAGCTCCTTCCCTAACTCACCCCCATCTGTCCCTATTGTTCTGAAGTTATTTATAAGTAAGGTGAAAAGTACTTCACCAAAGCATTTAATGTTAGAGCTTGCTTGTATGCAGAACACATAGTACTGAGTGAGGTGCAGAAAACATTACTCAGTACAAAAAATATGCTATGGGAATTATGGTGTCATCTTCAGAATCTGACAAATTGCATGGTGTATGAAATGTTTAGACACTGGTGGCTTACTTGGGATTCACATGAGTGGCAATAAAATCTAAGGGTCTCCAAGATAAGGTTTGAATTTTGATTTGACTGCAGAAATTTCTGGCAGGAAACTTTTCAAGCTGCAGTTGATTTCCTTAGTTAGAATTTGGCTTGTAAACAAAGAGAAGATTTTGCCATTTTTTCCATTCCATATTTTTGGATTTCTGTGCCATCTCCCTGATGATAATGTCTCTTTTTTTCTTCACTCACAAACTGCTCATTTCTGCAGTGGCACCTGGGATGGATGGCAGACTAACAAGAGAAACACAAACGCTAGAAGGAAAAAAAACCCACAAAGCCTGTTGCAAAATAATGGTGCACAGCATTTCTTGTGCCTGGACATCTTTAAAGAGAACTCACACCCTCAACTGTCATTTTTACTCTAAGATGATTCATTTTTCTTCCTTGTAACTATAAAACAGGCCAATCAGTTGCTATGGTTGTATGTGGTGAACTAATTTCCCACTATAACTGTAACAGAATAGAGATAATTTGAAGCTGATCAGTGTGAAGGGTGCTGGGAGTCCATGCAAGCATCAGCACTTGAACACACCCAGGATGCTTACTTTTTCTACAATGTCCCTTAGTGGTCCTGGAGCCATCTTTAGAAGAACATTATGTTACCTTAAAGGTAACTTTAAAACTTTCTTTCCCACATGCTGTTCAAGAGTTTCTGAAACATTCTCCCTCTTGAATCAAAGTAATAAACTATTTAGCACAGTATTAAACTGGGGAACTTAAGCACCTTGTTTGATTCTGCTAATGGGAATAACAGTATGCGCCAAGTACTCCCTGGAATGAGCCTTCCTGGAGTTGGACTTCATTGAAGAACCAAAATACTCAGTCACTAGTGAAAGATGACTTTCACTGTTGTTGGTTTTTTGTTGATTTTTTTTCTTTTTTTCTTTTTAAGGAAGTGTGAAGAGGAACCTCATCCTAGTTTTAGGAGCGTAAACTGATATTATGCCTAAGGATAAATTCTTTCTCTTTTTGTTTATGGCATCTGAATGGAATTAAGAATCTGGTACTCAGACAATCCACCATCCTCCTTTTTTTTTTTTTTTTTTTTAAGTGGTTTTCTTCAAATTTCATGCTTTTAGTCACCTACTCCTCATGAAGAGATAATAGGTTTTCTTAGGGCAGAGGAACAATTAGCTTTTAGTTGAGTGGTAAAAGCACAAAAATCATCCTTTTGCATGTTTTTAATAGTAACTGCAAATTTAATTTGGGATGTGGTGGTTTTTATCTTTCTTCCTTTCTTAGAAAATATATGAGACAAAACAAAATGCTTGTAGAGGCATCTAGGAATGTTCTTCACTCCCAAGAAATGTACATAAACAACGCTGACAGTTAAAAATAAAAATAACTGTGGAGAATGCATCTCAGTCTGATCTATATACAGCAATCCACTCTAGTTTCAATCCAGAAAACAATTATTGTTGCATTACCTTATTGAAATCACTAAGACAATAGTGGCTCTTACTGTTAGACTTCTATTAACATTTTATTGGCTCAGGGCCATTAAGAGTTTCTTTAATATGAATGTTTACGCCACCCAGTCATCAAAACCTGCCAGCATCACTGCAAGCATCGCAATATCCACTGAGAAGTGACTGCCTTTGGTTCACTTAAACTGAAGAACATTCACTAAAAGTAACAGAATTGCAAAACACCCAACTGTTGCCAAACAAAAAATGAGATAGGAAATTTACAAATGTCAGCACTTTTTCACTGTCAACCAAAAAACCAAGCTCTGCCAGCCTGAGATGTGTAAGGAAATAATCTTTTCAGTTGGACACTGAGGTGTCAAAATGATGGTCAGAAATTTTCTGCTAAATTCCAAGGAGAGAAGGATTTTCAAGCATGAGAGAAAAGCCTGAGTGTCACAGGCACTCAGGTTTCTCATGAACAGATAAAATATAGGCTTTATCTTACAGTTTTATCACAGTTTCCTGTGCCTTTGTGATTATGTAATGTTAGCACAGTTTTATAAAAGACCCAGTGGGATGTTTGGTTCTTTTCATTTCACTGTGGAACCACAGTGCTGGAAAGAGAGAATGTGATTAGTGGAAATTCATATCTTTATTCCTGTTGAGTGACCTGGGCTTTTTGCCTTAATGTGATTGTGAATTGATATCGTCTGGGGAGTGCAGACAGGAAAGAAAGTCTCTTTCTGGATTAAAAGAATAGATATTAAAGATGAAATGAACAACAGCTGAATGATGATGTAGATTGGGAATATGCTAACAATCAGCTGTCCTTTTCTTCTTTTGGAAAGGTTACAAACAGGACAACATGAAAAATATTGGATCTGTTGAAGTAGAGCAATAAATAATGTAGTGATTTATCCTTCACAAGGTTAGTTCTCTCATGATATTTGAGAGCAAGGCATGTTTGGGGACATACATAAAATGATTTGATGGTCTCACTTCAACAAATCAGCTTCCTTTGTTTCACTCAAAAAAATACAGGTGTAGATTGCTGCAGAAGTTGTGAAGATGAATGACCAGCAGGTTATGGGTCATTAAACTGCACTTTAGACATTGTGTTTTCCAAGTGTAAAAAAGAAACATCAAACCACGACTAGATACATGTGTTAGCAAATGTGGTGACACTGACTCTACAGAAGCTTTTGTGGATAAGCAAATGGCTTCATCTTCTACTGCTGTCAGTCTAACACTCTTTCAGAAGTGGTACATTTCACTCAGGGAATGCTAGCAGGAAGCTGACACAATCTGTAACCTTAAATGATGCAATTCAGTCCCAGTGAGGGAGAAAAGAATGTTCTTGAATAACAACACAAGGGATTTTGAGAAACAAATGCCACATTGCAGCCCTACCTGAGTGCTGCCCTCCAGACCTGATGCCAGTAGGTACTAAGGAGAATTTCTAAAGCACCAGTCCAGTGCACTATCCATCAGCACAGTAATACACAACTTCTTCACGGCAGCTGACAGAAAGTGAAGAAAAGTGTGTTTTCCAATCCACATCCTTCCAGATTTTCTAAATTATAGCAATTTCAGACACATTGTAGATGTTTTCTGGAGCACATGTCCCACCAGGTTGGTACGAGTTCTTTCTCAGACTGCTAAGCACGTGTTTTTCCAGGTGACATTGTCAAGCAGGGGCCCTGTTATTTCATGTACCACCTACAACTATCCCACAAGGTACATGGTAACCCATGCACTGCACTTTGCTTCCCAAGACTCTTATTCACAGTTATAAAGTTTCTTCCTGAGATTATATTTCAGCCAGAGCATCAACTCCTAAGAGCGGAGTTATTTGAAGTTATAATGCTCCACAGTTGACAAACATACAGATGTTAATCTTAATAAGGATTGATCACATGGTTAATTATCAGTTGCAACTGTACTATGTCATGTATTACAATAACAGCAATGCCAGTCATTTTACTTCGTGATTCTCTTCTGAAATTACTAATAGCATAAGTTAATGATTTGATAAAGTTCAGACTGCTGATACAATCAGATCACAGCTGCTCTGGTAATGAGTGCTATAGAGATGTCTGTAAGTAGGCTATCTAATTAAGTATTAGCATATCCATTGCAATATCTAATGCTGTCCTTACCACATACCCATTTTGGGAATCCATTTTTGTAAATACAATTTGCTCTGGAGCTCACCTGCAAAATGAAATATATTGACACTTACCTAGCAGGGATCCCAGTAGAGCATTTGCAGGTTCTCCTGGTACCAAAACATGGGGAAAAATTGGCAGTAAGCTAACTGCACAGCAGGGGCTCCACTGCAGGTGCTCCCACTGATGCCTTGACAGCCAGGAGCCTTCAGCAATCATGGGTCAGTTCCTCCAAAATCAGGCTCATTTTTATTAAACAGCTTTTTATGTTTTACATTTGGGTAAAACACGGACAGCTTTGGGGTCTTCCTCTTTGAGTTTTAGAATCTCCAGGTCTTAGACCAGCCACAATTTGTGGTTTGGGGTTATTTCCTCCTCACCTCCCCCCATTAACCACAAAGGTTAAAAAAACATTCTTAGGTGAAAGCTAATATTCTGACACACAGGTCAACAAACAGTGGATTTTTAGAAAACACACCAAGGTCAGAAAAGGGCACACAGAGGAGTAAAATATAATTCAGAGCACTATAGGAACAAAAATATCAACAAGCATTTTTTTCAAATACATTAATGGCAAAAGGCAGAGCAGAAATAACATCAGGCCAATACAGGATGAGGTGTTCTCGCAAACAAGAGGCAAGGCAGAGGTGTTATTGTTCAACACTGATGACAGAGGTGGGTCTCAGTGCGCTGAGCTGGATGACCATGACTGCAAGAAAGATAAATTCTCAGCTGTTCCTGAACTTACGTGGGATACTGGAGACATTTAGGCACCATGTGATATATGAGTTATAGGTTCTACCATACACAAGTGATACAAAACACCAAAGACTTAAAATTTCCCCTTTCCAACAGTAACCTTTGCTGGATTAGGGAAAAAATTTGGTTTTTTTTTTTTATACTTCTTCTTCCTTTTCTACAGTTTTCCTGCCTAATTGCTCTACCAGGTTGGTTGTCACCAAGGATTTAAAGAATATACTCAGAGGCTTGCAGGCAGAATCTGTTGACAACTGTCATTGATACATATGAGCAACATTTATGCAGAGAATAAGAGATCTATGAAGGTGTTTTGTGCCTTGGAAATGCAGAGTAAGCAGGCCAGAAAATAGTGAGGTAGTCTCTGAACCTAAGGATGGGAGAGCATCATGGCTACCTTCCAAACAAGGAAGAAGCTAAACAGGGGGGCATACGACAGAGGCAAGGCTATTTTCTTGTTTGTTTTATTTTAAACAGAGACTTTGTCTTTGCAGAGTTTCTTAAAATTTCGTGAGAGAGCATAGTAAGATTTGATGTGAAAAGACATTCCCTAGCTAATTCATATTTTTTGCCTTCTGATTTACCACCCAAATGGCCTGGTTTATCTACATTTTTCTTGCATCTTAAAAAATGAATATAGTAAGTGTTTAGCAATACAAAATAGCATTAAACCCCTGGAGATTGGTGAATAATGCCTTAAGAAATGTAATTTCATTAGTAGTATGTTTCTTTTTTATTATACAACATGCTCAATAACTGGATGAAGAATAGAAGAGTGCGTGTCTTACTTTCTTACTAATACAGTGAGCACAATTAGGGGGAAAGCTATGGAAAAATAACTTACTCTTTCTGCAATTAAAATGACTGTTCTTGCATCACAAGAATCCCTTATCAGTGAGTGTGCTTAGCCAAATATATCCCCAGCTAGCAACTTAAAGTGTCAAATTAAGCAAAACAGAATCTTTGTAGATCATCTGTAGGAAATCGTTGAGAAAACTACACTGGGACAACTTAAAAAGGATGCCCTATTTACAGGAACAGCACTAAGTTCTAAAAACATTACACTTACTCAAAAAACTACAAAAATGAATTCAGAAAGATGAAGCAATAATGGATTGCATGGCAGATCTGAGGAAGAAATTATTTTGTCAGAAGTTCCACAATTGGACAGGTGCATTAGGCAACATTTTCTTTGGAATCATAAGGTGTAAACCAGCTAGAGCGAAGGAGAAGAGCAATTCAAAAGCTTCCCTTGTCCATATAGGCAAGAGGTCAGTTCTGAGTCATACTCCAAATAAATAATCTTGGAACAATTTCACATCCCAAAAAGCATAATATCTGTCATCAAGCACTCACAGAAAAGTACTTGATCATAATTTCATATATTCTTAACTTCATCCACCTCAGACTTTGGTTTAGCATCTACCATTGTAGCATCTGAGATATTTGGGTCCAATGTACCCAGTGTCCAACCATCTCAGCCTGCTGACAGAACACTTTCCAACTGAAAAGAGGAGTTAATATTTATGATACATCTTAGAAGGATGAAAAAGAAAATCTGGGTCTAAGAGATTTATTGCACAGGATTTCTTTTAGTATTTTATACAGAGGGGAGACTTTTAAAGAATTCTCCACTGCAGAATTTTTGCTCAAATCGATTTTACTAAGAGCCGTAAATTTAATTTACAGGACCTGTATGCTTCTCCCATTGCATATCATCTGTTTTTACTGTTGCTTTTGGGTTTCTTTCCATTCTCCAAGGAAGGCTTGGCTGGAGAAGACATTAGGTAAAAAAATGTGTAGGTAAAAAAATGAAATGTGTAGGTACTAGCAGAAAAAACATCTTTTCCAACCACAGTCAGGTGACATCTGAGTTCTCTTAAAAGTTAAGAAAGAGTTATGGTGGCTGATACACTGCAAATGCTGTCATAGTAGGAACTCAGTCTGTGTGTAAAGGAACTACAAAATTAAGATTCAGCTTTGGATTTCAGACATTCAGCTTAAAATGTCTTACCACCTATGTGTCTGTAAGTGAAATCTGTCCAAGCTCCCGTAACAGCCAGTGAGGCTGCAGACATACCGAGATCAAACTAAAACAGACTCTGACACCTGCCCAGCTGAATGGCTGCCCCTCTCCTTTGACTCCAGAGCAGAACGGGACAGTTTGCTTGCATGGTCTGTGCCTCCCATACAGACACTTGATGTTAGGGAGAACTAAATTCCTTTGAGTTTCACTTAGGGTGACATGGCAACCTGGCTGCATTTGATGTGCTATTTGACATCTCAGCAATCCCTGGCATTGCAACACCTTCTCCTGAGTTTTTTACCTAGTAATAAAGTGGTACATTCAATAAAGTCTAAATGTTGTGTTTTCCACTTATGCCCATGAGAATGTTGATTGGAGGTCTGTACTGGACATTTCCATGACTTTCATATGTACCTGTGTATTTGCATCAGGACCAGACTGTCTCCCTGTACTAATGTCCTAATACAAACTATTCTGTCTTTATCAGACATCAATTTTTTTCACAAGTCAAGGATGCAAAGAATGAAAACTACTATGCAAATAATGTTTACTGAGAGGAAAACCAGGGCCAGATACTCTACCAATAACTGTCACTGCATACAATATACAGATGTTTCCATCTGCTTTGTTACTTCTAGCTATATTTGTACTATTTAGGATATTACAAGTCCAGCATGGATATGATTTCTAATAACAAGACACAGGTGTTCTCTTTAATTCCCTCTTTCACTATTTGCTTGACAACACATTTCGCTTCAGCTGTTGGCTGTTATTGCTGTGGGCAGCCTAATGCTATAAAGCAAACATAATGTATAAATTATATTTTGAATCTGCTGAAGCGAACACCCTTTTAAGATGTGCCATTTAAATAAAAATATAATTTTAAAAAGTATTTCATGTTTTCACTCTTTTTTCCTTTATTATGCAAATTGAAACCGGAACACATAATTCATATTTTGTCTGACTGACAGTAGTATGACTGCTATGTAATGAAACACTGCACTTTTCTAATATTATTATTATTTTGAAGTCAAGCTGAAGCAGCAGTTCAAGACCCTTCTTAACTACACTTATCTCTGGAGATTTGTCAATTATTTAAATACAGAGATAAAACAGAGACATTAACTAAAGCCAAGAGGGCAAATCGTCTCTGAGATCTGAACTACATCTCAAAAAAAAAATGGAAATAAACCATATAGGAAGTAGACAGACTGCCTTTCTTTTTTTTTCTGAAGAGATTAACAGAAGCCTTTCTGTTCACAGCAAAGTAATTCATAGCCTGTTCCCATTACTCTCTTCCATGCAGCTCATTTACTCCACAGTCATTCCTCCCACAATCTTACTGAACAAATTGCTTGCAACAAATTGGCTGACAAACTACAATTGCCCCATTTACAAATAACAGGGTAATATTCCATAACTTGGGGAAGACTTTGCCTAAAATGAGCCAAAAAGTCAATATAAAGGATATAATTAGGGGGATAATAAAATAAATTATTTCTTCTAATTCTTTGACCTGAGAATTTTAGACATGGTTAGAAATGATAGTAATCTTCTTTTAAAGAGTCATTAAAAATGAGACAGAAGCGAAAAACGAACCAGAGATGTTGCTGAAAAACTGTCTGGGAAGTTGACAGTAAAACCACATTCCTGAGAGTATAATAAAGGTTCAGTTGTGGAGGTACAGAGCAGAGCCAAATCTCACACTGTTTAAAGAAAAAATAAACTTCAGTCCATTTCCTTCTCAGAATCACTTGCCTCCTTTCCTCTACATTTTTGAATCATTACCACACTCAAACCAGATCTCAAACACAGCTGCATGGAGACAGCTCTGCTTCTGTAAGGCAATCCACCCTTGGAGAACCAAAGCCACAGTTTCTTCCTGGTGTAAACCAAAGGTCACCTCTAGCAAATACAAGCATTTCCTGAGGTTTGGCTTTAGTTAATCATGATGGATAAAATTTAAATATGCCCTGTTGTCACATAAAAAGGATCAGAAGATATCATAATCATAGGACAAGGCTCATTTTCAGCTGTGCAAGTGGAAGAAATGTGAGCTGCATTGTTAAATATGTAATGAATGCTATTTCCTTCTGTGATAGCTCCACATATTTGAAAAAGAATACTTTTTTTTTTTTCATATTTCAAAGATTTTATTCGAGGGACTACTGCATTTAAGAAGGTAATAATAAATTCTCAGGTATCATAATATGATACATGAGGTCTCAGCATGAGGTCTGAGATATCCCTTAAATACCTTATAAGAAACTGTTTCCTGGCAAGGAAGGGAATACTCCTAATAACTAGCACTGACTCTACAGTAAGTACCATTAAAGGGAGATCATCAAATTAAAACTGAATCAGTTTCAAGAGATGCGTTAAAAGTAGTTCCAAGGACTGCATCTGCCCATTAATTACCCTGGCAATGGGCCTGATCTAGAGGAGAACTTTACAGAAATGTTATTTTTTGAAGCATGCAAATAAATATAATTTTTCTCAGCTTTTTTATGCTTACATTTGGAGCCAGGTTTTAAAATAAATCTGGATTGAGGACAGGTAGTAAAGAGAGAAAGATACAAAAATTTTCCCCATGAGAATGATTTTTCTCTTTGTTTTGAACAAGATCCCTACAACTAAAGGTGACACTGAGTAGCTGAGTCACTAGATATGAAATGCTGTCACACACACTAAATAAATAGAACAGCAGGTGAAATATTTCAACCTCTATTACCTTATAGCTATCATATCTTAATGAATGCCTTTAAACAGTAAAAATACTTTGAGATGCAGGTGAGATTTCAAGTTGATAACATCCCCTTACAAAAACAATGTTTAAATCTATTAATGTATCAAGCAGATATATCAGTAAGACAGTACTTCCACCTATTTAATTTGGTAGTCATACAAGCAGTCTTAACATGTGTGCATGTTTGTAAATAACACACATGACATGCACACACATACACATGGAAACATCTGCAGTAAAGCCCATGAGGATCAGTTATTTGGTTGCCAACAGCCACCATTCCTGAATCCCTTATCAAATATTTCAGGGGTATCCTGGCATTGGCAGGTGACCAGAACAACAAGAGCCTGCACATCAGTGCTCTTGCAGTTATATACTTCACCTCATCCCCTCCCCAGGAAACTGTGCTTGGAACCACCCTCATTATTCCTCAGAAAAACCTCCTGTGAGACCGTGTTTCCCCAAGCTTGTGTTTTCAGCTACAGCTCCTTACTTTATTTCTGTCAGTCACTGACTCCTCTGTGTGGATGAAAATACCCTACTGTGGGTTCTCTTTATTTATGTTATTCCATGAAGTGTGAAGAATTCATTGTTTTCCAGGAGATCATGTTCCTACCCAGCTGTGTTTTTATTTTCATTAAAACTGAGGGAGAGTCTCCAGCTGCAGGGGAAGATGAAAAATAAATCAAGTAATAATATTCCAGCAGAAATGTATCTTGGAGGTCCCATTCCACCTATGCAGTGGCCACAGCAGTGTAACTTCAGATCCTGTGGCAGTTTTCACTAGTTATGTTCCAATACTCTCTGCTAGAAATATTTTTCAGGCTTATTTCATAGGTCCAGTGCTGCTTTTGATTGACCCCAGTTCTTCAGCATGTAAAGTTTCACAGACTTGAAAATAGTACTGCTCTGCAGAAGCTTCTCAAGAGAAGATTTAAAACACTTCTAAGCACTATCCACATCATGTTTCCTGGCTTTATGTGATTCGGTGTAAACTGGAGCTAAACACAGCAGGCTGGGTTTCCCCACCTAGTGTCAGTCATCTCAGGTCCTTTAAAATCAATGGAACCAGGCTCATTTGTCTCTGCACCCAGTCTTTACTTGATACAGAAAAATGGTGGGTTTATAAATATGCAAAATATGTAAATGAATAAGCTTGTTTTCCTAATTTTGATGCCACATGACCACCGACTCCAAAGACAGCTGGGGTTAGTGTTCCAGATGTCACAGCACATGATCCAATCAACACGTAAAATAGATAAAATTTGCAAAAAATTACTTCAAAGTTGGTGATATCCCCCTCCAGATTGCAGAAGTCTGACATTTAGTGAGTAGAAAAATGAGTGACAATACACATATGTTGAAAAAAACCATCACTGGAATTGTTTATTGCCCATTGTGGACAGAAACCTTGCTGACTCAAAAATTATTTTGCCTTTACTCTTCACTGGCATATGCCCTCGTCACGTCACCCTATTCATAGAACTGAAAGCCTGGGACTGGAAGAATTAATTACTGCCCACCACAGGAGGAGATCAAGCTCTGGACCATCTACAGAACCTGAATTTGGATAAGACAATGGGACCTGGTGAGATGCATCTGAGGATCCTGAGGGAACTTGAAATGAAGTTGCTAAGCCACTAGCCATCATATTTAAGAAGTCAGGGCATGCTGGTGAAGTTGCCCTGACTGGAAAGGAGGAAATATAACCCCACTTCTGTAAAGGAAAAAAGTACAGGCTGATCAGTCTCAACTCCGTGCCTGGCAAGTTCAAGGAGCAAAACTGTCTGGGAGCTATGGCAAGGCACAAGGAAAACAGAGAGGTGACAGGTTGGTGACAGCCAACATGGCTTCATTGAGGGCAAATGGTGTTTGACAGACTCGATGGCAGATTTCAGTGACAGTGTTACAGCACCGGTCGATAATGGAAGAGTGACTGATGCCATCTACCTGGACTCATGCAAAGCATTTGACATTGCTCTGCACAACATCCTTTCCTCTAAAATACAGAGACAAGGATTTGATGGATGGACCTCTCAGTGGATAAGGAAGTGTCTGGATGGTTACTGTCAGAGGTGTGGTCAATGACTTGTTGCCCTGGTGGAGACCAGTGAGGAGTGGTATTCCTCAGGGGCCAGTACTGGGAACTGCTCTGTTGAACATCATCAGTGATATGGACAGTGGGACTGAGAGCAACCTCAGCAAGGTTTGCAGATGACACCAAGCTGTGTGGTGTGGGTCATACTCCAGGAGGAAGGAATGCCATTCAGAAAGTCCTTGGTAGCCTTGACAGGTGGACTCATGGACAGGTGAATTTCAAGAGTGAAGGTGAACTTCACTCATGAAGTTCAACAAGGTCAAATGTAAGGTGCTGGGATGGAGCAATCCCAAACGTGGATACAGGCTGCGTGATGAGTAGAGAACAGCCCATCAGAGAAGGACTTGGGGATGTTGGTGGATGAAAAACTGAGTATGACCCAGCAATGTGTGCTCACAGTCCAGAAAGAAAATCAGCCCCATAGCTGCATCAAAAAATAGTGACCAGCAGGTCGAGGGAGGAGATAACCTCTCTCTACTCTGCTTTTGTGAGACTACACCTGGAGTACTACGTCCAGCTCCGGGGTTGTCAGCCTAAGAAAGACCTGCTGCAGTGAGTCCAGAGAAGGGCCATGAAGATGATCAGAGGGCTGGAGCACCTCTCCTACAGAGACAGACTGACAGAATTGGGGTTGTTCAGCCTGGAGAGGCTCCAGGAAGACATTAAAACAGCCTTCTAGTACTTAAAGGGGGGCTACAGGAAAGATGAGGGGGTATAGTGATAGGACAAGGAGTAATGATTTTAAACTAAAAGAGAGCAGACTTAGATTGGATTTTAGAAAGAACTTCTCTACTGTGAGGGTGATGAGGTACTGGAATAGGTTGCCCAGAGGAGTTGTGGGTGAAAGTGTTCAAGGCCAAGTTGGATGGGACTTTGAGCAACCTGTTCTAGTGGAAGGTGTCATCTAGCCCAACTTCCTGCAATGAGTGGAGCCATCTTCCAGTAAACCAGGCTGCTCGGAGCCTCATCCAACCTGAACTTAAATGTTTCCAGGGATGAGGCATCCACCACCTCTCTGGGCAACCTCTTCCAGCATTTCACCACCCTCATAATAATAAATTCCTTCCTTCTGTCTACTCTGAACCCACCTGCCACTGTTGCAATGTGGACACGTAGAACCACCATGCAGAGTCCAGGGTCAGGTAGAAATGGCAGCAAGAGCCATTGGTTTTTCCCGAGGTTTTTATATGTTAGTTCACAAAGAGTGAGTTAAATGGCATAAAATAATTGGTTCTCTGGCTACCCACCCCTTGAGGGGATTGTCCCATCTCTAAGATGTCCATTCCCAGGTGTTTTTCTAGTTGAAACCATAACAATCTGGCAAAAACAAGTAGCAGGTGTGAATATTTATAAAATTAGTAACTTTGTTTTGGTTAGCTTGCATGGGAAAGACAGAGTTCTCACAAAATGCTAGAGAGCTGAAGAAATTCACTGCTGAAGCCCTTTCAGTATCCACAAACCCACTCTCCTTTAGTTTAAAACCATTGCCTCTTGTCCTATCTCTACAGCCCCTACTAAAAATTTTGACCCTATCTTTCTTAGAAGTCCCCTTTAAATACCAAAAAGCCTCAATAAAGTCTCCTCAGAGCCTTGTCATCTCCAGGCTGAAAAAACACAACTCTCTCTCAGTCTTTCCTCACAGGAGAGATGCTTCATCTCTCTGATTATTTCCTGAGTAAGTTCCTTTCATAATTTCCTTGTGTATCCTTTCTTACTAGAAGGTTTGTTTTAACAGAATCGTAATGACCATGATGTATTTCTCATTCTGCAAATAAAGTAGCACATTCAGCCATTCCTGTTGAGGCAATCTGCTTTGCAAGTAGCACTAATAATATAACAAAAAGTCATATAATTTTACTGTAATAATTTACTATTCTTCATGGAAAAAAAAAAAAAAAGATAAGCAGACTCAATTTGCTCCTGATTTTCATCCTTTCTGATGGGCTGCATTTTGAACTGCATGACAGTAGTGGACAAAGACATTATCTATCCATCAGGCAGCTCCACTGACCTTGAAGTGAAAGAAAGAAAGCATGTTATAACTCCAAGTGCAACCCACTCACTTGCTTACTAGAGGAAGAGGCTATACACAGAGCAGCTCCCCAGGACACATGATTTTCTCCCGCTACTTTAATGGAGGTAAAGTGGGACAAACAATGTTAACTGCCACCTCCAGTAGAAATAGATGTTTTGTAGGAAGAAGGAATAACAGGATAGCAATACCACATTAGCTGCCCTTTCTCCTTGTGCAGAAAGGCAAAAAAATGATAAAGTGAGACCAAAAGTGTTTCACACTGATACTGTAAAAATAGTTTTATCTTGAAGTTAAGTAAGATTATCTTCACTATTCTTCTGACTGAAATGAAGCAGCCTCAATTCTGTTAACCTTAGAAAAAGCACCAGACAGGAACCAGTAAATAGCACAGTGGTTTTCAACACAGGATAACCATGAAGAATAGTCTCTCTCAAAACACTTGTACAAAATGATCAGTGAGGACATTAGGATTAGTTTTCTGGAAAGTGGATCTATTGCCAATTGACCAGATTAAATTCAGAGAAGTGAAGTCCACAGTTTATCTATGGATAATAGCGATTCCTTCTGATTTCTTTACCGACCTTGACAACCTATAGAGCATGAGGAGAGTGCATCTGGAGCACAGAACAATGATACTGATGTGAACTCTGAAGTGATTTCTGTTGTTTGAAACTAAGAGCACAATCTAGCACTTGAGAGTGAGGTTAATTCTTGAGAAAATCACAAGAAAGGAATCGAAATAGTCAAACTTCTGTTAGTCAAAATATGTATAGACAACAGGAAAATAATAATATTCATAATTTGAAAAGTGATTAGGGAAATATTGACTTAAAGAGGATGTTGATAGTATAGACACTGGAAGAACAGAAATCAGAGAATCTGTTACTGACTTTAGGATGCCCCACTTGTCATAAAGGCTACTCTGATATTTAATTGGATAAATGTATTAATGTCCAATTACCAGATGGAAAGAAACAAACAGGAGAGAGGGCATAAAGTCTTAATTAAAGAGGGGTGGTACCATAGCAGAAAGAAACAGAGGAAAGGGCAGGAAAGCACTCCAGGAACATAAATTAATTCTGTGTCAAGGGACATTATGTTGGAAAAATAATGCTTTTAATACAGCTTATTCACAGTGTGAGAGGTACTTTCCAAACTACTCTCCAGGTGCAAATACAGTGTTTGTAGTCAAAGGCAAGAGACAATACAGTGGCAGAAAAAATAACAGAGGCTGGGGGTTCAGCTAATGAAATGGGTAAGGAAAAGGATTTTCTCAGAGGATTCAATGTCCAAGAAAATTCACATGGGAGGATACAAACATGCAGAAGGGGAAGGAGATGGTGGTAACAAGAAAAAAAAATATGTTAGAAGGGAGAAATGCCCTGGTTGATAACTAAAGGCTAGCTGACTGTTGCAGTGTTATAATTTAGATAACTACTTATGTATATATGTATAATTTAATGGTGTTTGCCACAGTACAATATATTTACAGTGGGCATAGTTTGGGTTTAGATCCTAATTTGTTAAGAGTGCATACAGTTTGATTGCTAGGCACTTAAGCATCTGTTTTGAAATGTCTGTAGACAACAAGGCAAACCTGCCACCCAGTCAAGCTCTGATACACAGAGTGGATGCAAAGTCTCAGCTGTCACCTGACCTCAGCTCTTATCTGTCTTTTCCAAACAGAGCGGAGGACATGGCTCCAGGAGCATTTCCATGCATGGGAGACAACTGCTAACTGCCTCTTTAATCTGGGACTACTGCTTAAAGGTCTCTCAGGCACAGAGCAGAGGAAGAGTGGAAAAGTGCCATCAGGCTCCTGTCCTGGATGGGAGCCACTTTTGCAGCCTGGAGGCTGATACCTCAGCCTCATTGTGCAGAGGTTTTGTTCCCGCTCTGCTCTTGAGAACTAACCGGCAACAAACCCAAATGCTTTGACAGAGCCATCTGGAAACAGAAAACTGTGCAGGTCTGAGCTGAAAAGTGACAGTTACTAATGGTTGCCACAACCCAGAGAATCTGCTGCCATCTGCCTCCCTGCTGACTTTGGATGGATTTCCACCTGGTAGGGCCATAGCCCACAGCTGAACCTTTGCTGAAAAGCAGGTTGTAAACAGAGCCACATATTAGGATAATGAAACAAAATTAGTGCTCCTGTCCAGAGACAGCTTGGGAGTGAAAGGTCCCAAGGTCACATTGGAAAGTTCAGCCTGAACCTCATTAAGGACCACTGCAATCACATCTTGCAGTATTAAAGGTTACCTAATACTGTTTCCATGTCCTGTGGTGGACAAGATGACAGCACATGGCAATTCTGCTTTTTAAGGTGCTGGTGTTAAAACTAAACCCCCAGAAGCTCTGAGTAAAGTACAGGCCAAAATTTTAAGCTTTATTTACATGTTTGGAGGGATTTACATCAAATCAGTCACTGTCTATCTCTTCCCTGCATTAACATTTATTTCAGTAGCACTCCTTTTCAATCTCACAAATGCAGAAGAAAATAAACAAATACATAACGATCATAAATGTTTCTGAAATTACATTATCTGATTACTTTAAGATAGTTACCTATTTACCTTTCTTTCTACCTTGTTTCTGTGTAGATTACTTAAGAAACACCCTGTAAGAAACAACTGGTCTTTTACTTTGATAATATTTAATGACATTTCAAATACTTGTCTTTTAAATGCAGTGAAGAGTAACTGTTTTGAAGCCAACTGCATATTTTTCAGTAATTTCAACCTTTTATTCTCTTTTATAATGAGCAGAGGAAATAAAATTATGTTTGATGTTGCACCTAGAGCATTCACATAAGATTTAGAGAAGTCTGCACATAAGTGATTATTGAGTATTTCCAAATATATGGTAATTCAGTGTCTACAGTCTCCCACAGAGCCCTGTCTCTGCCTTGCTTTCAACTTTAAAAAAATCCCTGCTGTTTCTCAGCAAACAATACAAACATTATAATTTTTTTATGATGTACCTTTTGTGCTAAAAAGGATAAGCAAAGAGACAAAGTTTTACATGCTTCCTACTCAGAGGCAAATGCAACAAAATGTTCAACTTGATACAGAATCACACATTCCAGTATGGATTACATTTACTTTTAATAAACTAGATGATCTTTAATGTCCCTTCCAACTGAAACTATTCTGTGGTTCAATGTATTTGCAAATGCCATTTACATAAGTCATTTTAGTACCTTATGCAGGCTTTTTAATAACAAATGCCTCCTTCAAATCTCCTATATTATTACTGGTGCAAAAATAAGTGACCGAGTTTTTTGAAACCCCACCAAGAATGGTGTCATTTATTTAAATGCTCATAAGGACTTTTGGGCATGCATTTAGGTTGATGTTTGCTTAAACGTCAGTGTCATAAATTCAAATTATTTTTGTAATCTGACATTCATAAATAACAAATTGTTCCTCTGATTCAAAAATCCGTGTTTTACAAGTCACTGATGCTAAATGCATATCCAAAATATGTTTTAAACTAATCTGCTTTCCATGGAGACATCTTTCTAGATCAGTTGACTCCATGATCATTCCACCCTTTTAACTCCAGCACGCAGCTTGTGCACCTAACATTGCAAGAACTGACTCACTGAACAAGAAATATGTACACCTCAGACAGCAGAGGGATTTCTCAATTATCAAGGTGATTTTTCCAACAAAAAGTGTTTTTAACAAGCCCCCTTGAAGAGGGGAGGAATTTGAATAAAGACATTTCCCACTTGCCCTAACTGTTGCATAGGTTTAACTGTACTGAAAGAGGAGTTATTGTCCTTTCTTTTCATTTAAGCAAAGGTTACATAAAAACCAATTTTTTTTTATTGTTCTAATGCTTTCTTTGAGAATACAGTACACTTTTCAAACTTTGAAACTCCCATCAGGTTATTCTGCTGCACACATCCAGGTTGTATTCTGTGGTACAGCTCCACAGCTCCTGTTGAGTAAACAGGAAGGCCCTACAACTTATCACCAGTCTTACCCTGGAGATGAGGTCTTGGAGATTATGTCCTCCATGATCTATTTTACATTATGAAATTAAAAGCAGTAGGAAGGGATTTTTTTATTTCGTGGACCACAGGCACAGTTGTAAAACCCACTTAGCCTGGATGGAATACAATATCCCTGGATTAGAAACAACATGAGGCACAGGCTTTGGTTTGAAGAGACATGGTTTGTCCTGGTATAGGTAGGGAGACAAAGCAAGATGGATATTTGTACCTTCATACAACTTTTGTGAAATGAAATCTGCATTTGTAGAGTATCCAGCCATGGGGTCTGTAGCCTATGACTGAGGTCTTATATATATTATAAAATGACAGATTATCAGTATTAATAGAGTTGGGATTGTTCAGACAGAAAAAGGCTGTGGGAAGATCTTAGGACAGCCCTCCAGTACCTAAAGGGGGCTTACAAGAAATATTTAGAGACAGTTTTCATCCAGGCAAGTAGTGATAGGACAAGGGGGAATGGCTTTAAACTGAATGGAAGTAGGGCTACATTAGATATAAGGAAGAAATTCTTTATTTTGAGGGCAATGCCCAGGGAAGCTGTGGATGCCCCATGCCTGGAAGTGTTCAAGGCCAGGCTGGAAGGGGCTTTGAGCAACTTGGTACAGTAGAAGGTGTCGTGCCTATGGGACGTGCCTGTTGGAACTACATCATATTTAAAGTCCCTTTAAACCCAACACATGTTTCTATGATTAATAATAATATCAGGCAGTCTACATAGCTTACATACCTTCAACTGTATTATGTAGTAGTAATTTATTACTATTCTGTGAGGGTCTTTCAGCTATCTTGAGCATAGGATCAAAATGCTACAAAAATTACTTCAAGACAAATCTCCCTCACTGAAGCTATCCTGTGCTGTCTTATCTAGGTGCTCTGAGTGGGGCCATACAATTTAGCAAATTAGTTTGATCTGACTAAGTTTTCACTTAATAATTTTCAGTACTTTCCTTTTATATTGGTAGACTTTTAAACCCAGAAGCGGCCATTGCAGCCATCTGATTTCAAGAGTAGCAAAACATAGCCAAAAAAATAACTAGGTTAAAAACACAGCAGAGCTTTTTGAAAAAGCTATTTCAAAAAATATCCAATTTAATATTCAAAACTACAAGTGCTAGGGAGGCCATCATATCCTCTGAATAGCTGTTTCTATGGATAATTACCCTCACAATTAAAAATGTGTGTAGTGAATAGAGCCCAAATTTACGTAGTTTCAGCTTCCAGCCAGAGGATCTTTATGTATCTTAGTCAATTAGGAAAAAGCCTCTTCCATCATCAAAATGCTGTTCCACACTTGTGTGTGTAAAATCCATGATTTAACCACCTTTTATGCAGTTCTTTTTTTCTGAAAGAAGTAGATTTCTCTCCTTCAGTGTCTTTCTATTTAATTACTTCTAAATATTATTATGACATTCTTCTGAGTCTTCATCACTTTCAGTATCTTTTTGGACTGTATGGACACATGGATACTGGGAACACTTTTTCAAATCAAACTAGGATGTGCTCAAATCTTTTTCAGACCAGACTAAATACAATCCAGTTACACCAAGTCATATCTAAGCAACTCTATCCTGTCATTTTATGATCAATTAATGTCTATTTGTCTATACTCAATCCTTTTTCATCTAGACCGATCTTTTTGAGTCAGGAAAATGCTGGTTGCTGCTCTTCAGAAATAAGATACTAATTTCTGCCATTTCCACACAAGAAGGGAGTGTCCTATGCTCCTTCTCAAATTTTGTCTGTATTTTACAGACAATCATTTAAAAAGCTGGGTTTCTTTCGCTATTCCCATGCTGTCATAAGGTTTCTCTGCACAGAGATCCAACTCTGTTCTTCTAAGGGCAGCAGACCGATTTTTACAGATAGAGCAATTCATAATTAATCAATAAGAATTCTATGTTTTTAGCTTGGCTTGATATAGGAGAAACAAAACAAAAAGGTCAGAGAGGACATATCAGTCAAAACTAGCTTTATTCTGAGATACTCCCCCTCTAATCACCAAGCTGCTGGTTCTCAAAACACCCCAATTTGGTGAACTTTCCAAAGTACCAGGTCAGCTTGCAAGCCCTAATGAAATGAATGTAGATCAGAAGTATATGCATGACTGTACTCTGGGTAGTTTTTAATTTCCTAAAGTAAGGTTTGCATATTCTAGAAAACAAAATAACCACCTGTCTCCAGGTACACTTTTGTTATTAGCATTGCTGCTGTTAACTATCCGTTTTCTTACCTCATTGCTGTTTCCAGTAAATTGTTCTTATCTCAGCCCATAATCTTTACCTTTTGTGCCTCCAATTCTCTTCTCCAGCCACCCACAGTGGGAAGCGGGGACCAGGAGTAGAGGGAGAAAGCAGCACCATGGTTTTAGTGGGAGCACTAAATTGGAGAAGACCATTCCTAAACCATGACACAATGAAAGAGCAAAACCTTGCATTAGAGAGATGCAGGCTTCTCTCAAACTCTAGAAAAACCTCGAACAAAACATCAGGTTACATAATTCAATCCTGTGTCTTTTCAATCATTTTATTGTAAGTATTATAGTAGTCCCAATTCTTGAGCACACTAGCCTCAAAAAGAAATGTTCTAGTTTAAAATAGGAGGGATTTAGAATTAGCAATCTTTTTTCTTTCTATTTATATAACAACAACAAAAAAACCCCCCATTTTATCTCTAATCCTTACTTACCTGCCAAAACAATGAGCATGACAGCACCCTCTTAGTACTAATTATTTAACATTACTTCTGATAACAATGCCATCTTGCAGTGGCATGCTTGAAGCCATGAATCACTGGTTGTAGAGAAAATACTTATTCTTTCCATGTGTCTTCTGCTAAATAGTACTGAAACACTCTGAAAACACTGTGTGAAAATAATAAATGTTACTCACTTTAAAAACAAAAAATCTATTTCTGCAAGTACAATATTCATATTACAATTTATTTGTGGAGACCCTGGCCCTGATTTAGAAAAATATTTAAGTGATCCTCTTAGTTTTGAATTAGTACCTCAGATTTAAAGATGAGCAAGTTTTTAGGTCTTTTCTCAGGTCAGAATTAATGTACAAAGTCAACATACTGACATGTTACAAACAGTAATAGAACAGCAAGTACAAAAAACCAGAACGCTCATTGGATAGAGCAATAAAATATGCTTTGAATGTTATATTCAGAGAAGAAGTTTATTAAGAGATTATTCTGTTTCTTTTAAGCTATAAGATTGTCTCACACATCCACCTGAGATTTGTAATACTGTTTTGCATTGATTGTCATGCCTCTTGGTGTGTAATATATTGGTTCCTCATATGAATAACATCATCAGGATCTCTTGTATACAAGTGCAATTTTCCAGGGAAATAAAAAAACCCAACCCTATAAAAAGAAATTTACATAGCCACTGAATACAAATAGGATTAGTGTACAGTTAACAAGAACTGCATTCAAGAGGAGTCAACAACATTTGCAAGATGTTTAACAGCCAGCATATAAAGTAATGCTGAGATGCAGCTGCATCTGGATCATTTTATAATTTCTTTGTTCTTAACAGGATGCTCTCATACTACTATTTTATGTGCAATTAATCAGCCTTAGAGGTCTTGTAAACTCATCATAACAGCATTTCCATCTATGCAGTGGATCAAGAAATGTACAGGGAATTAATCTCTCTCTTTAAAAGATAAAATAATTGACATCTGTAATCTTTTCTGTGTGAGGATAGTGTGGAAAATGCCATAAAGCCATACCCTAATTTGCTTTAAAATGTTGCCAGAATTATTCAGAGGCATGATGTCTCTCCTGGAAGAGTGGCTCAGTGGTCCAGACATACAAGGATTTATCATGATGGGAGCAGAGTACGTTTAACCTTCCTATTAGAATGTGGAATAGGTGCCTTCACATAGTATCACTCCCATATCTCCTTGGGTGCACAGCCCCACTCCCTGCAATTAGCACCATCTCCACTGCTTGAAATAAAGGCCTAGAAAACTTGGCAAACAGGGAGTGCTAATTCTCACAGTTGAACTTGAACACCTACACCTACTGAGATTTCAGTTATTTTCAAAAAATTATCGTCCTAAGGTTTTTAAGCCTGATTTCTCATAGCCTTACAATGTGCTGTGAGCCAAGTGCTGACAGCGTATTCTTTCCCTTTTGTAAATTTGTTGCTTACTGGAATGCCCAAAGATTTCATACTGCTTGCACTGTGTTTGTGAGAAACTTGCAGCTGGAGAGACTGCACTCCAGAGATGCTCAGAGTTGCTGGATGAGAGCCATGTTTTGGATGTGTCCTTCCACATGGGGTTCTCGTGTACTTGCCCACCCTGCTGTGCATTTTCTCAGCCCAGCTGGCAGCCAGCTTATTGTGCATCACTGCTCTGCTGGCAGCTACAACACAAAGCCCAGCCGAAATTCAGCATGATAGAATTTTGCTGTGAGAGGATGTAGAGGTGCTGTAAACCGGCACATACCATCCCCCCTCCCCCCACCCCCCTTTTTTTTTCTCCCCAGGATCCAAGCTTCTCACCCCTGTCAGAAAAAAGAAATTTAGTTTGTGCATAAATGAGTAAGACACTGTTCACTCCACATGGTGACAGGGGAATGTTAATTTGAGCTAATTTGTGCCACTTTGAAGGCAGGATTCACTCCCCCATCCCTTTTTATTTAGCCATGTACCTTGGGCTCACTGGCTAAAGATACCTGGGAAAAGTGAGACAATGAAAAAACCCCACAATTAAAATGTTCCAGCAATATTGAACAATTGTAGTGGGAGGGCACTTCATTAGCCTTTTTCATAATAAAACTATGTGAAGCCAATAATTTAAAACCAACCTCAACATTCATATTTTCCAACAAATGTCATGTCACAGGGAAAAGAGACTTTGTCAGCTGCCCAGAGATAAATGGCGGTAGTATTTAGAAAAGGTCAAATAAAATTGCCCTCAAAACTGTGTGATAAATCAGAATTCATTTCTAGTCTGAGAATACAGTATGCAAAAATGTCATCATGGTATTAGCATTCCAGCCAGCTGTATGCTTTCAGCGTCTGGTAAGAAAAATCAAAGACCAGTCTTTTTCACTCTTCTTAGCCCTACAAACTGCACTGAAATATAAGAGTATGAATTCAATTTTATTCTTGCTTTTAGGTCTCCTTAACTGTTCAGCACAGCATCCTAATCTTTTCTGTAAATGTCCCATTCAGCTGGAGACAAGACAGAACTGTGTAGGGACCCTGGTTCAGTAAATCTTCAAAAAGTAAATCTTCAAAAAAAATCTTCAAATCATCTTCAAAAATAAGCGAAATTTTAAGAGCTTATTTTAACATTCAGATTTGCTAATTCAAAGATCCTTCTATTTCATTTTAAGAAATCTGTTAAAATGAACTAAATATGATAAATAAATCTATGAAAAAAAAATTCAAAATGTCTCCTGACACATTTTTCAGACCAAAATTACATTTTTAAATGGCAGCTAAGTTTGTCTAGTAAATGCTTTTCATTGCATTACTTCATTCCACTATCTGATTTCCTGGTTAAGAAAGATATGGTCTGCACTCATGACTATGGGCAAGACTCAGATCATTCATTTCTGTCCTGCCTTTTGTTCTGAAAAGACAGTGGTATGAAACATTCATTTATAAGTTTTGATAACAATCTAGTTTACTACTGACCACAGACTGCTTCTCAGAGCATGGGTAAGATAAGACATCAAAACCAAAAATGTTCAGTATATTTCCTGATTTTTCAGTTCAAAATATTCCTGAAAACTGCCTATATCCATCTATTCATGAAGGAGCACAGATATCTGTGCTGTAAATATTGTATAGAGAATTACTCTTCAATTTAGACTTATTTATGTGAAAGACAGCAGGCATTGTGCAATAGAGACTTCTTTAGCAAGAAAGAGAATAAAGACTTCATGCTTCTAGCCAACCCAAATGACTTGGAATCAGTCATTGAACATTAACAGCTGATATTCATTTGTGATCGTTTTGCTGCCGAGGTGCCTGATTGTCTGTGGATGGCAGCAAGCCCCTTGCAAGGTAATATGCCAGTTTTGCAGGACACAGCTGCCAGTCAGCTGTGGGTTGAGGTGGTGAGAGTATATTGCACTGCCAAGTCCATCCCATCTGCACAAAGAACATTGTTTCCTCAGAGAGTGGCATGCCAGTGCCAAATGCCCAAGCCAAAATGAGATGCAGGAAACAATAGAAGAGAGGACGATGTGGTGCTTTCAGGCACTCCACTCTGCCAGAGGGTGAAATACTGTAGGTGCCCTGAGCAGCCCAGGAAGAACACTGGTGTCCAGCATATCCAGCAAAAGGCACAATCTTCAGGAGCTTGTACACATACATTTATGGCAGAAAACTGTCTCTAGCAGTGATACGCTACAGGAAAAGAACACAGGATTCACAGATCCTATTTGCTTGAGAAAAATTTCTAAGCACATGTGAATGATTATGGGATTCCGAGTTTCAAAAAAAGATTTCAATAGATAAAATATTCAAACCTTCAAAATATTCACCATCATTTCCAGTTCCTATTGGTCATGACTTTTTCTGCCAACCAAAGTTATGTATCCTTTTATGTACTTACACAACTTTTTACATAACTCTTCAAACTTGGGTTTTAAAAACCTTTCCAGCAATATAAATTCAAAAGTTTTACAGACACGAACTATATTCCCAGGACACTTACCATTCATGCTAATGTTAGGCTTTTAATGTAAGTGCTAAAAAGACCTCTGTGCTAATTGCAGTGTTAACCATGAACTCAGCAAAAGCCAGCAGTAAAAAGATGACTAAAATCTAAGTACATCCAATGTGATCAACAAGTGAGGTACTGCAGTAGTACTGCATAAACTCATGTTTTGAGTTTGATCTATTTCATGACCTACCTGCAGCATTGCTACACATGATTTATATCTGTACTGCTGATTGTAAGTAACTGAGCTTCCAGTCAATAAGCCATCAAAATTTGTTTGACTTTTCAGGTTCTTTCTTAAAAAAAAAAATAAAGAAACTTAATTACTGTTTGAGTCATCTAGTAGTATATGGAGGATCAATAGGGAGAATGTGAGTTACAGACTATGATGAAAAAACCAAAATATATTACTAAACAACTTTCATGTCTAGAACCACATACAAACTCTATGTCATAACCCTACTCAGGATATCTGATGAAATACCATTGCAAGTTGTACAGGTTATAAGATTCAGGTGGTTTTTCTAATGCTGATAATTTTCTATTTGTGTTGATGTCCTCATTATTCAGTAGTATTTGCAACCAGAATTTAGGAAATTATGTTTACAATTGACTTATTTACAGACTGTGTATTTTAATTAGATAATTGTATGCCTGACTAGTTAGCCATGTATTTAGATCTCTTATGTAAAAGCAAAATTCTTTAACTGCTGACCAACTAACAGCAGGTTCCTCACATAAATACTGTGATTAACTCATTTACAATTTACAAAACTGATCATTTTCAGAAATACTAATTTACATAAAGGAAAATTGGTATACTTTCACTGAAACATACTCAACCATCTATTTTTTATTATTCAGTCAACTCTATTAATATACCAGAACACTAAACTGCATTAAAACTGTACATTTGTTGCCCTTAGAGCAGCTGATTTCTACTGAAAATCATTACCTCGGTCTGTTCTCCTTTCAGAATAATTTCCACAATGACTAACCAATAAATGCTGAATAAAATGTCATTAACAATTGTATTTAAGTAATTTAATTAAGATGGAGCAGCTAAATGTAAGTACCTATGATAAAATCCTAACAATCTCTAACTTAACAGCTACAAAATACTATATTGCACATGAATATCCACGGACTGGATTTTTTCCCCATCTGATGCCATGCATAAAGATAAAGAATGTAAGGATGAGTTATTTTCTTCTCTACAGTTGGTAAAGAAAGGCAGCAACACCCTAAAGTGCATCAATGTGACTGGAGATGAGAACTGCTTTCTGGAGATGTTTAACTCTTCTTGTTGCTTGTTGAAGAAGCCTATGACAAATACACTCCCAACATAAGGTGCCTTGGTCAACCAAAAGTAAGGATCATCTGAAATTCTGTTATATAAAGTAACACACTTTGGCTTAATGAACCAGACTAACTGGGCTAGCCCAAGGGCCTCCAGGTTTGGAGAAATGTAATGCTGAATGAATCTCTACAAAAATAAATCAGCCTGTTAAGATCAGCTTTCAACTACAAGTCTTAGTTTCTTAGCTTAGTAAGTTTGCTTAGGTTTTTTTTTTTTTCCTTTGATGAAAAACATACACTAACACTAGCATAAAATGTATAAAACCTGTATAAGAGAAACAGGAATGCATTTTTTCCCCTGTTAGAGAAACAAAGAGGTAAGAAATCCTTCAATTTGTGTAATTACTCTCTAGCTCAAAAAGTAGTAAGTTTTGGTGCAATGTAAAGTTTTAGTCCCTTGAATAAATGATTCAAACTCTATTACTGGACATATACAATATTATCAGACCAATGAAAAGTTTTCTAAGTACTCTTTAGTCCACTGCATTATGAAGTAGGGTGACTGATAAGGGAAGAGACTACATGACCAAACAGATTCTTCCCTGTCACACTACGGCCACACCAGAGTAGGCTGGTACCCCCAACTACAGCTCCCTTTCAAACACCATGAAATGGGGGCTGAAATTCCACAGTCTACCATCTCCACAGCTTCCTGAGGCAAAAGAGATTTCTCTCACAGTAAATCAGTTTACACCTTTCTGAATAAGCCAGAGTACAATTTATGGAAGGATCTGAAGTCAATTCTCTCATTAGCTGAACCCCATGCTTTGAGATGAGACCCATTAAAATTTCCAAGCACATCCCAAAAATGACTGCTCATATTTATTGAGGCAGTAACTCCTTTGCCAGGTCCATTTCATGTTCTGTAAAAAAGAAAAGTCCAGCAATCTATCAACTCTTATAAAAATGAACAAACAAACAAAAAGCACAACCCAAAACCAAAGCATACAAACAAGCAAAAGAAACACCAAAAGGAAATGACGGTCCCAAGGTGAAAAACAAGCACTCTCCTCAAAGTGAATAATATTCAAAGGCAAATCTATCTGGCTAAATGGAGCATAAGTATTTGGAAAAGACAAAATACCAAGGCAGAGATGTACTGATATTCAAATAACACATTTATCTGCACTTTTTTTTTTTTTTTTTTTTTTTTTGTTTGGTTTTTTTTTTTAAAAATGTTTCTTTTATNTTGGCATGGGTATTTGCTTTAAAGAGTCTTACATTTAGAAAAAGAAATGGTCTTAGAAATAGTTCAAATTACTCCTGTTTTCAGATCCTACCAGCAGCAAACACTACCATCTGAGCACTTACAAGGGCAGTTCTTGGCTGCTTTATGGCTGACACATGCCAAAGTCTATTTCTGACCCACTTCATTCACAGTAAAGAGATGGGGAAGTGAGATTTTCACTTTTTCCTGCTGTTATTGCTCTCTGACCACCTTTTCAATTGAGGCTCAAAAATCCTCCCCTTTATCTCATGCCAAAAAATCAGGAAATATTTTTGACAGCATTCAGAACAAAATTAGTTGTGTCCTAGCATATAGATTCCTATCTTTATTAAAGAGTAAGTCAATAATATTAATGCTGAAAAAGATTCTGTAATCAGGCACTTCTCATCTCCAAAGGTACTAACCAACAGTTGTAAGTTTACTGCTTAGTACATTTGTAGGTATGTTTTAATGTCGCCAGTTTAGAAATTCTTTTCCACAATGATTGCTACGAAAATCAAATTGCAATTCTGTCACAAGTACGAATAGCAGCAGAACATTATAAACTACAGACTTCCTCTCCTCTTTTGTCATGTCACCTATTTAATTTACAAGGTCTCCTTATTCCAGTAATGAATAACCTACATGCACCTGGAGCAACAGATTAAAGAGGACGTTTTCCATTTCATTTCCACAGCAGTCCCACTTTCTAAGTAAATTATGAAGCACCACATTTTACATACAAAGAAATTAAGGTTGATTCTGTCTTATTTAATCTTTATCCATCATCTGCAAAGTTAACTTCTGATCACTAAGATATTGAATACTTAGATGAATAGGGTCTATAAAAAACCCTCTAATTTTACATTTAATAATTTTTTTTTTTACTAATAACTACTATAGATATATATGTGACACAAAAACTAAACTTCTGGGCTCTTCAGAAGTGTGCAAACACTAAACTTCTCTAATGATATCCTAAGCATAATAAATAAATATCAACTTACAGAGTCATTTAAAAACATGAAGTAGAAGTCTATTTAAAAAAAAAAAAATCACAAGCAAAATGCACAGATGTGTTTTCTACAGTTGTGCAAAAAGGAAAGGAAAGAATTTAGGACTTATGTGACAAATGAAAAGCACCTTAGGCAATTCCCATCTTTGCATGTAAAGGAAGTTTTGTTGAATTTGTGGGATGTCTACATTATGGGGCAGTTTTACCTGGGACTAGTTAAAGGCCAGCCCACGCATTAAATGGCCTCTAGTGGTTCTCCGCTCCCTCTCCTTTGCTGATCAGAGACTGTCCACTCTAGAACGCGACTGAACCTGCACAAGATGTGATTTCCCCCTGGAGATTCCTAGCTCCCTGCACAGATCATAGAACCAGTAGCAGGTCACTCTGTTTTTGACTTAGTCACCCCAGATAAGTGCCTACCCCAGGTGATATAAATTCCTGGCTATTAAATATTATGTTTGATCTTAGCTTCCAAGAACACCTTTCTTTTTCCACATCAAGCTTTATGCTTTTTAGCAACTTCTCAACTCATATAATACTCTCTGAATTATACACCCTTAACTTTTCTTGCTAATAATCACATTTATAAGCATTTTCACCTGCCAAAACTTCCATTCTTCTCAACCCCTGTCCATTTGCCACTTTCACATTAAACACAGCATTATATTTGAGTATCTTAGAGCATTTAGGAAACATTTTACCTCTGAGGCTTTTTGGATCATGCTGCAAATATGTTTAGGTGAAAAGATAATAGTGAAAAATGGTTCCATTAGAATGCATTTGTTTATTCCTACTGTTTTAAAAGGATGTCAACTTGACAGCAAAGCATAGTTGAGTCTTTAGTCACTGATAAAAATGAGCAAGAAAATGTGACTCTGAGCAATGCTTCAGCTTTGACCCAAAAAGGCAAAAATAAAGCTGTAAATCAAAATCTACATAGTACAGAAAACCTGAAGTAATTTTCTGTACTTGTTGAGTATACATTTTCTTTTGTATTAAGATTGCCTTCAAAGACACTGGATGGAGCAGTGCTTTCTGTGATCTATGTATAAATATATTAACATTTCATGATATATACATAAATACCTATCAAGTGGTAATAACACAGCCATTACAAGCTCAAATAGCAACATTTTTATGCCATTACCTGCAGTTAGTTTGGGTGCTCATGGGCTTATATACACTCTAGTCCTCTTTTTCTATTAGTATTCTGAAATGTATTTGATCATAAACACAGGTGACTGAACCTCGACAGCCATGAGTTTGTGCAAAGGAAGATAGTCCAGCCCACCTCTCCTACACCACAGCAAGTTCTCCCACTGCTTCAGCTGCCAACATGGCACCTGGGAATTTCTATGTGTGTGCATGTGCATGCAGGAATGTGAAGAGAAGATGAGAAAGAAGTGCTGAAATGGATTTATCACTTGATTAAGCAGGAAGCTCAATCACTCTGTAGAAATTTAATCTTTCCTTGATAAGTACTTACTCCTCCTACTAAGGACCAATACACAGTCACCAGGAAAATAATTTTGATGGAAAAAAAAAAAGAAAATAATTCAATACATTTAGTTAACATGTTTCTTTCTCCTGCTAAGTGACAATCTCTTCTATGCCATATCTCAGTCAGAAGGAAGAATAAGTTAGTGCTTTACACACCCCACTGCATAAGTTCTACCTCAGAACATCAACACTGTTAATATATCTGTCAAGGCTTATTAATTCTGTGTGTGTGTGTGTGTGTGTATAGAATGATAGACTCATAGAATTGTTTAGGTTGGAAAAGACCTTTAAGAGCATTGACTCCAACCATTAAATTAACAGTGCCAAACCCACCAGTAAACCATGTGCCTGAGAGCCACATCTATACCTGGTGACTGAACCACTTCCCTTGGCAGCCTGTCTCAATGCTCAACAACCCCTCCATTAAGAAATTATTCCTAATATCCAATCTAAACCTTCCCTTGCAACTTGGGGACATTTCCTCTCATCCCATTGCCTCTTACTTGGAAGAAGAGACCAATCCCCGCCTGGCCACACTCTCCTTTCAGGCAGTTGTAGAGTGATAAGGTGTCTCCTGAGCCTCCTTTTCTCCAGGTTAAAACACCCCCAGCTCCCTCAGCTGCTCCTCACAGGAATTCCAGACCCTTCACCAGTTCTGCTGCCCTTCTCTGGACTCGCTCCAGCTCCTCAGTGTCCTTCTTGTAGTGAGGGACTCAAACTGGACACAGAATCTGAGGTGTGGCCTCAGCACTGCTGAACACAGAGGCACAACCACTGCCCTGGTCCTGCTGGCTGCACTATTACTAATACCATTGGCTGTTGGCCTTCTTGGCCACCTGGGCACACAGCCATCCCATATCCAGTTCACTGGCAACTACAGGAATTGCCCTTAGAAACTGTGAACACTGTGCTCCACTGTCTGGAGCACAGCCCTGGTGGCAGATAAGGCTCTAAGCTTCAAAAATATATTGAACTTCTACAGTGTGGTTAACTAAATTATGTGTGAAATTCCATTCATGAGGGTTTTATCCGAATTATACTACATACAGATAGTCTATAAACGTTTTATTTATGGTTACCTGTAATGCTGTTCTTATGCCTTTAAATGGACATTTCTTGACTGAAAATCTCTTACTCTACCCAAATTTCCTCAGTGTTTCAATCAGTAAGTTCTTCAGCCTCCCTGTAAAGACCTTTGCCTTAAAACCTTTGTTTTCAACCTGAATTTATGTAAATCTGCACAATCAGACCCTAATCAAGTTCAGATTGAAGTCAATGGCTAAGATACTTCTTACTGATTCAGTCAAAAGGAGTGAAAAGTGGGAGGAGGGAGAGGGAGGCGCAGTCTGAATCTTAAATAGTGAATAGACTTTTACATATAAAAATATGCACTGTAGGAATGTATGTACATTCACAGTGCTTCAGTACTAAAGTCTAAATCTAGAAGACATTTCTCTCAGAAGCAGTTTTAGGGAATCATACTGAAAATATGATAAGACTTTGGGGTCAAGATAAAAACAAGACAATTGAACCATTTTGATACTAATATTTCACAATCTGGCTCCCTGCCCCTCTCCCCCTTTCACTATTTTGAATAAAATTTATTGCATAAATTATTATTTCACATGCCTAACATTTTTAAAATATATTTCTGTAACTATATGGAAGAAAAAGTATTTGCATAGTGGTAGAGACTGGCAGCCAGTTTCCTCAGTTAACTTTGGAGACTGCAGACTATAAATACATCTGCAAACATCCCTCACCCAAAATTTTAACTCTGATTTAAGTGAAAAACTGAATTGAATTCATTTTCATTTGGAATATTACAGTTTTAAATGTTGATGATATATACAATTAAGTAACAATAAAAATGTATTGAATTAAGAGATTTCTTTAACCTTGCACTTATGGCCAGGAAACATTCTGAGGGCTCATGAAAGAACTTCAGTTTTGAGGACCAGTGTGAAAGTTTCTGACAGCAGTTTGTCCTGTGCTTTGGTTTCTAAACACTGCCTTTGAAAAGAAGATGTGCATTGTTCCTTACAAAGAGATGTGGGATGGTGAAAGATACATAGGTGCTTATTTTTCCCACAAAACTACGTCTTACTCATGATGGGTAGGTTTCCAGGTGTTTTCTGTACATGTTTTGGTTCTGTCTTCCTATTCTCTATGTGGTAGCAGTTTACCTTGAAGTTTACCTTAAGATATTGAGGACCAAAGGCAACAGTGTGCCTTGAGCTGTCTCTCTGCTGGATTTCAAACTAAGTGTTAAAATAGCCACCACTTATTCAAATAAAATGTCAGTGCAAATTCAAAACTAATACTCAGATTGGAGGAAAACTGATTTTTTTTTTCCATTTATGCTATTCTTTGCACAGTAGCACACAAAATTAAATAGTTGTTTCAGATAAACAATGGATTGAATGGCATTCTAATATTAATATAATCAGGTAAAGCTGGCAACAACAAAATATAGATTTAGACTGGATAAATCAGACAAATAAATACCTCTAATATTTCATTCACTGACTAGGAAATAGGCAGGTATAAAAGGCATTGGGGCCAGATCCACCCTAGTTCCCATAGAAGACCTTGGACCTAAAATAAGAAGGCAGCTGAGCTGAGCAGCTTTTCCATGTGTGTTTCCATGGCTCTTAGGCTTGAGCTGGTTTGAGTCAATGCAGCTTGGATGCTGCAGACCAAAGCAGGTCAATTACTGCACTCCCCAGACAGAGAACACCAAGCACTTAGACCCACATGCACTCACTTGCTTTGGGACACATCTGAAAAACAGGACTCATAACAGCTGACTTGATGTTCCAAAACACCAACAGAGAGGGGCGGTACTGCGGAGTCAGCAAATCGCAGTTTGCCATTCCTCGTTTTTTGTACTTTAAACACTTAAGGCTACTTTTGTCAAGGTCAGGTCATACCTTTGGCTGCTCAGGCTTCTCTCTACCAATCAGATGCATAAAACCTCCATTTGAAACAGGACAGTTAGATTGGTGTCTTCTCTGTGGAGAGAGCTGCTGATGGCTTTGCATAACAACCCAGTATGCAGAAAGCTTACTCAGGAAATGCAAATTAGAGTGCGCTGGCCCTGCTCAGCTTTGTCAGCTTGCCAGAGGATTGTCTTATACACACTCATTTCTGGATCCACAGATAATGCCAACATATGGACATGAATGAAAGAACTGTGGGATGAACACAACAGGCAAGTGTAGATGCAATGCTGTTGCTTGATGATACTGAAGATCACATAAGTGCAGGTTAAGTGCCGAGTCCGTATGTGCTTCCTGAAGAAATCCAGTAATTTCTTCATTAGTGTATTCACATAAAATTGCTAAACCTTCTAAAACCAAAGACCAAAAGTCAGACTTGTGCGATATTTGGACAGACCAGAACATCAAAACATCTCTGGCAGTTTTCAAAGAAAAAACATTTTCAAGAATGAGGAAGTTGCTTGCAGGCTAAAACTGCATTGAGGTGTTTGGCAACTGCAAAGGCTTGTCCACCAGCAGCCAAAGGATGCCAAAGCATTATGAAGGACAAACAGGCATGTCTTGCATTAAAATCCTCAGCCTATATTCTTAATTTCTGCTCTTGGCCATTTAAAGGTGACAGGTGTACAGCTGAGGTCAGCTAAATCCTCCTATCTTATTCAAAGCTCTACTTCTTCCCAGTTTGGTCTGGTACATTTAATTTTTATTCAAAAACCCAATTCTTCCTAAGGGCTTAAAAATTAAAAGGAGACGTGAGGAAAAAAGAAGAAGAAGCAAGAGCAATGATGTTCTTAAACATGAAGACTGAATGAAAGTGACATTTTATTTTTTCCAGAAATGATTATGGAAAAAACTCAGAAAGCTTGCATCATAAAAATCTCCCATAAGAAGCAGACACTGGAGTATGTGGATAAGTTTAAAATTTTACAGATGACCAGAATTATTTTCCTGACAATGAAGTTCTTCATTTTTTATTCCTCTGTTCACATCATCTAATTTTTTTTTTGTCTGAGATATATTTTGAGATGCAAGACTTAAGCAGACAATGAAGCTAATTGTAGCTGACCCCTGAATAACTAAGAATTGACCTAAGATCCACATTGCTGATTACAGACTTCATTGTTTGAAAGTCTCAAAGAAATTTGACTTTTTCAATATGTTGCTGATGACTTTGTTGACTGCAACATTAAAGCAGATATGAATTTAAATTCCAGTTAGTATTCCTAATGCATTTTAGGTAAATCAGATACCTTCTTGGCTAATGTTTTCCATAGAAACCTGAAGGCCAAATAACCCATTAGGAAATATTTTTGCTTCTGGCTCACATGAGAAATAAAATTAAATGATTTTCTCAAATAATGATTGAAAAACAGTGCTTCCATAGGCTGTCTTCAAAACAGAATTAAGACAATCTGTAAAAAGACTCATTCTAAAAAGTCAGCAAGTTGCAAGATGATCTAGATCTCCTTGCATTACTTAACCTTCAGACTTTTTAATCTCCTTATTTCCATTTGATTCCTCTGAATTTTCTTTCACTCTCCTGTTCTAAAACAGCAAAAATGTAAAACCTGCTGTAAGATTAATTACAGAATTTATAAATCTAGCAGGATCAGCAAGCTCCTAGATGAGCTTTGCTCCTTCACCATTTTTATTATCATGACTGGACTGTGTATCATGATATGCATTAGGATACACCCTTTTCTCTAGGAATGCCTTCAAAATAGTTCTAAATTTTTTAAAATGTATTTTCTGCAGGTGCCATATCAATATTTTTTGTAGGTGGTAAATACATCTGGTGTGAGAATTTTGAAGGATTGAGTATAAAATGTGCTTTTCAGCAATCCTACACAAAATCTTGATTAAAATAATTTATTTTCTAAGGGGTCATGACAGTGTTTAATAATGTTGTTAAACTAAAATACTTCCATTACAGTTCTTAATTTCTAATTGTAAGTTTCATGCAAAGCTGAACTAAAGGGTATTTGCTATGCAGTAGGCATTGAGCAAAACCCAAGCCACACACTGAGCAAAAGTCCTGTAATCAGAAGATCTCTGTTTATGAATGATACAAGAAATCCAAAAAGACAGGACTGCTTCACATTCTGAGGTGTGATGTGGCACACAGTAGGAATAAACCCAACCAGCACACTTACCTAGAGGGATACTCAGCAAGACAGACTGCTTTACTGAGGAACCTGGCTCAGTTAAACTTGGGTTATTAAGTTCAATACGAAGGCAGCTGAATGATATTTAAAGACTGATGAAATGGAGAGGCCAGGCTGAATTATATCTGACAATTCTCACAGGTAGGACAGAGACCACAGCTTTTGTAGAGCTCCTACTGCCTTCTTCCTTTTGTTGAAGCTGCAGTTCCATTTTAGGCCTTTTCTCCTGAACTGCTCTTCTGGAACATCTGATGATTCCAGTGCACACAAAGTGGAAAATAGATCACTGCACCTGCAGTATGTCTGGGATATCTGGATGGCATCTGTTTTATTTCTCCATAAAATGTGTGCAATTAACTAGATCAGTTTATGTGCCTTTTCTTTCCAAAAAAAGGAGGAAAGATATTCAGGAAGAACTTCAATTCAAAGGATACTTCCCAGAAGGAACTCAAGTGTGGATACAATTCACTCTTGCTTTTGTGCCCCACCCATCTTAGAGCTCTGAAACTCCCCTGGCTGGATAATGCCTGGACTCCCCTCCTGAGGAGCACCAAGGGAGAGGAACAGGAAAAAAGCATGTGGCCCAATTCATGTCACAGTGTGATTGAGTTCTTGTAAATATATATTAACTCGGTGAAAACTCAAAAATGAATGCCTGGAAAAACCTCAAAACAACAGACAGAAGTGCAATCATAAAAGCTATGCTTGCTCAGCTGGGCTGTTCCTAAACCAACAGTTTGAACTGAGGATTAAAGTTTACTGAAAACTACAGTCTTTTTAGATTTCCTTTCCCTCTGTGGCTTTAACAAGCCAAATCTCTTCAGCTAATGAAGTTAAAATATACAGGACACATAGCTCTTTATCTGTCACACCCTGCAAATCACATTTTCCAGGCTTAAAGTACAATTTGTTTTGGCTTTTAATTACCTGACTTGTCATATTCCCTCCCCCCTGTAATAATTACATTCTGAATTACTGTGTCATTCATTATTGGCCTTTATTTATGCCTCTTACAAAATGTTGAATGTTTATTTATAAACCATGAAAAGCAGAGTTTGTAAGAATATTGATTCAGTGTATTAGAAAAGCAGTGGCCTGGCATTCTGCAAGTAGAAGTAATCACAGGCAATTACTAGAGACTGCTTTTCACTACTAAACTTGGGTTTAACCTTATAATTGCGTTACTGAATTTATTTCACTTTCCTCGTATATCACCAGGTTCCTAATAAGAGGTTTGATATTAACAAAATTTAATAATATTGAGGGGATGAATGGTTTTAATTGGTTTAAAAAGAAGGAGATATATAGCCTGTGCCATGCAATGAGGAAAGTATTGTAACAGCCTCTTTTTGTTTTGTAATAAATGATAATTAATATTTAAATGCATTAATGAAATAAGTTCTTAGTGGCTGGGTCACAAATCTTTGATGTTTATGCCACTAACAAAATCACTAACTGCTCTTAATGATGCCCCTGAGCTAAGCTTCACTTTACTCCTGGTATAAAAACTACTTTAGTTGCCAGTAGCATGAATTTTCAAGTGTGAAAGTCAAAGCCAAACTCAAAACAATTCTTCTTGTTGTTATCCCAGTACACAATGGGAAGAAAGTGCTCAAATTCAGACAAAAATCAAACCACATAACAGCCAAACTTAGAGAAAAGCAAAAGGTAGCAAACAATAACTAAAATTCTAGATCTCTGTAAATAAAAGTACTCTGCACTCACTTGCTGTTCCCAGTTTTAGTGCAAGAGCCAAGGAAGACGTGTTTGCCTGGGATGGAGTCAGAGCTCTGGGCAGCAGTGGGGTGAGGGACAGCTGGTGAAGGGCTGTGCTTCGGACAGCACCGACCACTTGTACTCCATCATCTGTGTTTTCCTACTACACTCACATGTTTTCAAAGGGAATTTACCCAGGTTAACACATGGAATCAGCACAAGCCAGAATTGAGAAGTTAGGCTCATGAAACAGAATAAAATGCGCTTTTTTTGTTGTTTTCTCCTCTTTTCTATAGATGTCCAGTAAAAGTTTATGGCAAGAAGATATTTCCAGGAAATATTTCCTTTGGTTGGAATGCCAACCACGTGAGATAACACTCATGATAGGGTATTGCCTTTATCAACTAGTACAATATTTGCAGCAATTTTTAAATACCCTTAGCTTCACTCAATCTTTCCATGGGAACTGGTTCTGTTCTAAACATGCCTTGTTTGGTTCAGAACTTTTCCTTATTAAATGAAAAAAAATATCCCATTGCCATTAGCTTTATAATCATTGCAATTCAGCTATTAATATATTTGGGAAAAATACTTCAGGAATCATATACTCCTGCAAAGTCATATCCACCCTCCTGTTTAAAACTTTTAATTCCCCATGTGTTTTTCTGCTTACACCCTCCACCTCTCAGTGACAGTTCAAAGAGGGTTTTACAGTTACTGAGAATGCTTTGTTTAGAGTTTAGTCACTGAGAATAACTTAGCATTGTTTTCTCACAAAGTCTCCAGAGCTCAGACATAGTAAGAGATGAACATGAGAGGTATGCATATGTCTTTTCTATCACATCACTGGTAATCACAGCTAGGAGCAACTTCAGAAATATTCTCAGCAGCTTCTCCAGCTTAACATTAGATACTAAATCACAGATTGCCAAGAAGGCTTGGTTTTTTGCCTTTTTTTTTTACTTTATTTCTTTATTTTATCTAGGAAAAAAGTTGATATAAAACCTAAATAAATTTAGTAACAATAATATATTGATATGCTGTATTTTTACAGAGGAATAGGGAAGAAGAGAACTGGTTTTTTTTTTCTTTTTTTTTTTTTTTTTTTGTTTTAGCATCTAACAAAGTACTGGAAAAACAGATAGGAGAAAAAATTAATTAATTCTTTCTGGAACTGTAGTTCAGAAAGTCCATAAACATCTACTACCTACAGCTTAAGAAAGTATACCAGTTGAGAAGCTCTGCTCCTACACTGACCTTTAAACTACTGCCACTGAGGTAAAATCAACTAAACAGACCTTTGACATACCCAAAATGGCAGTTCTGATGGTGCATACTGAATATTATACATTGAAGCTGCATCAGGGCAAGTTCAGATTGGACCTTAGGAAAAGGTTCTTCACTGGGAGGGTGGCTGGTAACTGGAACAGTTTCCCCAGGAAAGAGGTCATGAAGCCAAGCCTGTCAGAGTTCAAGGAGCATCTGGATAAAGCTTTTAGTCACACGTTTTTTTTTATTTTTACTTTGTGCTGCGAGCAGCAGAGAGTTGGATTCAATGATCTCTACAGGTCCCTTCCAAATTTAGATATTTTAGGAATTCTTCTATATAAATGAATAAATTGGTTTAAATTCAGAATTAATTCTCTCACTTTGAGAAATAATTACTTTTTGCTCATATGCCTATACAGCTTTCTAGAATATATATATAATTTAGCAAGCTGGCCCATTCAAACCAGTGGAAATATATTGCACTGAGTGGAGATTTAAGCAGCATAGCAACATAGCAATGACAAATTTAATGCATTAGAATGAGAAATAAAAAGATTTTAAAATCTCTGAAGATTAAAAACTGTAATAAGACTTAGAGATCACAAAAATACTGTTCAGCTAAAACAGCATAATAAAACTTCAGGCAGATGGAAGCAACTACATCTGCTTACAATTGAAATATAATATTTGAAAAAAATCACAAAAATAAGATATCCTAACTACCCTCCCATCCCATTTATCTAAATGCAACTTACTAAATTATAATCGCACTCAGAAGCAAATTGCAAAATTGCAAAATCCTACTGTAAGAGGGAAATGTTTGCAATATGCATTGCCTACTTTGAGTGTGCTTGAGTGCATACTTCACTGAAAAAAAAGAAGCGTAGCTTCTTTGCAAGGAATACACTGACTGCATTGTTTTGAGACCTTACGACCTCCCAGAGGAGAAATCTTCAGAAAGGATATGTCCCTGACATTAGAGAGGGAACAAATCCTCCTGCATGTGGGGCCCACCAGGTGCTCTACAGAAATGGTCCAGAAGACGAGACAGTAAAGACCCAATGGAGATGTTGTTACCAAATTTCTCATTAGTCACTCTCTTTCTCATGGTCTTTAAGGTGTAGGCTCAACATTTTCTACGTCAGTGACAGTTCAGTGAAAATAATGGGTCCACAAATAGAAAGCAAAAAATCTTTTAAGCTTGTGATGTTGCAGGTAGAAGATCCCTCTCTGTTCCCAGCAAGTGCAGACAATGGACAAAGAATTCTGTAAAAGAACTGCAACAATTCTTCTTTTCATTTTCTCTCTTTATCATTCCTCTTGACTTACCCAGATGTGGCATCCTTATCACAGAATCTCTCAATATTAGAGTACAATGAGAAAGAAATCTGTGCTGAATTTGGATGACTTTCAAAACAGCAACAAAAGATGTTTACCTGCCTCATTTTTGGCTGCAGTTATGTGCTAACTCTAAGAAATGGCTGCAGTCTTTTAAAATCATGTTTAAAGAAAAGGATTTGCCATTTTCTACAGTAGATAAACCAGCAAAAAAGTCCACAGTTATGAATGAAATATTAATTCTCAGAGTAATCACAGCCTTTCCACAGGACAATTACTAATCTTGAATATTTGGTGCCACTTGGGGTTCTTCATATCTGCCTCACCAGGCTGCATGTAGCACTAAGTCCCTAAGGCCAGCAATTGTTTTGCATATGCTGTGGGTATGAATACAGCCAGCAGATTTTAATACCAAAGACAGTCATGCAATCAAAGCCTATTCTATATTTAAGCAAAAATGTTCGTTTTATTAATTTTTTAATAGGATCATAGGATAATGATCCTAAAGAAGGGTGACCAGCAGGCCACCTGTACTCTCCTCTCAGAAGTCCCCACCAGGATTAATACATCCAGCTCTGGAATTCTCAGTGTCATGGGAAAGATGTGGACTGGGTACAGGGGAGGGCCACAAAAATGGTCAGAGGGCTGGAGCACCTCTCCTCTGAAGACATGGCTGAGGGGTTTGGGGTTGTTCAGCCTGGAAAAGAGAAGCTCTGGGCAGATCTTATTAGCAACCTTCTAGTACTTAAAGGGTGTTTATGGGAAAGATGGGGATGGGATTTTTATTAAGGCCTGCTATGAGAGGACCAACTCATGCCCATCATATCATATCATATCATATCATATCATATCATATCATATCATATCATATCATATCATATCATATCATATCATATCATATCATATCATATCATATCATATCATATCATATCATATCATATCATGCCCCACTGTGAAGAGCTCTGCTGCATTTCTTTAATGACCTCCCTAGAGGCACCAGGAGCAACTGCTAAGTGCCCTTGAAGTAGCCTCTTCTCCAGGATGAAGAAGCCCCAGTCCCACAGGCTCTCCTCACAGGACAAGTAATCCAGCCCAGACCACGATGGTGGCCTCCACTGAACTTGCTTCAGTTTATCAATCTCCTTCTTGTATGGGAAGGGCCAAAATCTGAACACAGTGTTCTAGATGTAGTCTAATGGAGTATCACTATGTGTCTATAAAGCACACAACCTGTATTGTGTCTTGCACCACCCACTGAGCCCTTTTAACAATAATTTCAAGTGTTTCTTTCATGTTAAAGGACAAAAATATAACCAAACAGAAGCACTATTGAGCTATTGTTATCATCTTCAGGTGACATGACAAAAAGACCCACTTCATGGTTGCAGAGCTAGCAGTTCTCATTAAAGGATGATAGGATCATTTAGTGATCTTGTTATAAACCCTTCTCTTGAAAGGGCTTATGTACCCAAAGCCCAGAGGCCGAGATGAAAACATTTCCTGGATATGTGAGAGGGGAAACACCTGCACATTCTGTACAGTCATGTACATACACAGGTAAAATGACATCTCAGCAGACAATTCAGACCTTAATCTGTGAGGGATTCACAAATTATGCATCTCCTGCACGAATTTTATATCTTACTCTCTGCAGTCTGATCCAGCAAGACCTAATGCCTGCTGCCAACAGTGACATCAGAGCTCTGTTATTTCACTCCAAACCTGACCCACGGGGACATCATCGCTCTTCAGAGGAAATCTGGGGATGCAAATATATGCATTCTGCACATCTGGAGGCTAAAATGTTGCACCTGCCCCCAGATATGACTAGGCAGACTGGAGTTTCATGATGATGCCCTGCCACCATTCAGAAAGACTGCAAGAACTGACAGAGCCAGAAATCAAAGAAAGGCAATCCTGAAGTCCTGGAAGGCAGTTGGAGGAAGAGACATAGGTTCTAGCTGGCTAAAAAGGATCACATATCTTATCCACTGAATTTTAAATGCAAAATGACCTTTTTCTCCTGCACGGTCTCCTAGGCATAAAATCAGGCTCTCCTTTCCTGACTACATCTCTGGCTCCATGGCTTCTCAATTTGTAATCACAAAATATTGCATAGTGCAGCTTAAGAAAAGTTTAAAAGCCCCACCTTGTTGAGTATTGGAATTGCAGTCTACCATACAATGGACCAGCTCTACCTCATCTTCTGACTGTGATTTAAATGAAGCAAATGAGACAGTCCTCTTAAGGCAGAGAAATGGCTTAGGCTTGTAAATGTGGGGAAGTATTGGATGGGCCAAGCACCAAAATCATTCACACACTTATTGCTCAGAAGTGAGTATTTGAGCATTTCATAGTGGCTCTCGTGAGAGAATTTCAGAATTCAAGGTACAAATACACTGTGAGGACTGTGAAACAGCGAGATCACAGAACAAGCATCTAGCTGGAACATGAATTCAGAAAAATATACCTGATTTTGAAACACTCTATAAGGGAAAGTCATTCAGGCACATTTGTGGTACCCAGATGGGTTATTTTTGTGCGTGTTTTATTCTTTAATTATGTGAAACCCTCAAGGATTATAATTGTCATAAATATTTGCATAGATAAATAATTAAAACTAAAATAAATGTGAGTCAAACCATCCTTTGGGAAAGCTCAGGCTCCAGAGGTGTCACTGTTTGTCTATTTTCTCACCAGAAACATGACTAGACATTTCTAACAAAATCCATCACCCAGCTGCATGATGAATGAATGCTGTGAGGGCTGTACTTTCCTAATGAACAGCAGAATAAATTTGCTTGAAACATTTAAATTCTGATCTAATCCTCATCTTTTATATATGCTGCCAGTTTTGAAATACAAATGACAATCACTATCATGCTATAACATTGATGTATATTGGTATTTCATGGTGTCCTAAGCACAGAGAAATGCTTTGCAGTCAGTATTGCCTTAATATCCCCAGAAGGAACTGAAAACAACTGCTGCCCCTATTTATGAACTTAGGGTGGGTATATTGGTAGACATAAAAACCAACCAAACTGCTTTATACTGAAAAAATAATTAAAAAGAAAAAAGCACACACAGATTTCAATTGTCTGGCAAGTTTAGTTTAGAACAAATTCAAGCTAAAAAACCCCCACCCTGATTTTAGATTACCTTGGATACTCTGTTCGCCACCTCTCTGCCCACTGTCAGCCCCTGAACAAAGGTCCGCGCAGCAATGAACGCTCGAGTCACTTGAACCTTCAGTTTCCTGGGGACTTCTCCAAACGGCTTCAGCTGGTCTGTGTACTTGCTTACACACTCCAGGTAGTCCTCACTGAAATGGTACTGGGGGTTGATAAGCTGGAACATCCGCTCCAGCAGCCGAGCCCAGAAGTCGTTCAGCATTTCCTCCAAGTTCACGTTGCCTCCTGTGTAGTAACGCTTCAGCTCTGTGAAGAGGTCCTGGAACACCTCTGAGTTCTGCATGTACAGCATGCCATATGTCCGGACAAACATGTCATTTAAGGACCTTTCCGCGTTCTCCAGAAGCTCTCGGAAAAACTCTGCAGGGAAACCAACCAGGTGTTAACAGCCATAATAGTGAGGTACAAAGGGTTTTCTTACTGCATTCCTAACTCATCACGGTTTGTATTAACAGGCTGTTGCTACAGCATTTTACTAGTGAAATTCATCATTGGGATAGGAAATAGCTTTATTTAGAAATAAAGAAAAATAGAGTATAACCCGAGTTCCCCAGCAAGGTTGAAAGATGCAGAACCTATAACACCGAGCAGAAAAACCCATTTAAAAGACCTTCAGTGAGAGTAGTTCCAGTTCTTCTTCATGAACTATTTGAACATAGCAATCCCTGTCCCTTGCAATATTCTCCACAGCCAGCAGACCAAATTTACTAAGTTAAAAGTGAAGTCACTAACATGATGATTTAACTGAAAATTTAGTCTTTTTAGAAGTTCCATTTTGATTGAGTTTTTACTATGTAGAAGAAAACCATGGAAATAAATCTGAACACTTATTTGCAAATATTCTTGAAGAGAATTTGAAAGAGATTTGATTGGAAATGAAAAGGATCCTTCTTAAAAGTGTCACATATCTAGGTAATGCTAAAAAAAGTTAGTGTTTTCAATATTTTTTTACTCTACTGAAGAACAGTGCTAGAACCCTCTACCAATCATGTCACAACCATCCTACTAATTCCAGTCTGTGCAAGTTGTTTATTTTGGAAGAGCAAGCATTAGGTTTTCTAGAAAGGATTTCAGACTATTGCTTCTGTGCCTTTTATCTACTGAGGCCCAAACCATAACCCATTTCTAAATTCTGGCATGTGGAAATTATTCTTACTGGAAACTGACCCCACAGGATACAGTAGAAATATGTAACCACCTCTTCTGTTCAGATTTTTTAATTGCAGTATGGTGCTTAGGGTTTCCCAAAAAATTCCCTGAGCATGTACAACAGTTCTTTAAACCCAGCTGACCAAAGCAGGCATAGTATCTCCTGGCTTTCAGAAGATCCCATCTTTCTACAGGGCTTGTTGTCAACCTCTTTAAACCACCTTTGGAAAAGAGTCCTATTACTGCTGTGGCTTGTAAATGAGGCATTGCAGACAGCAAGGCAGAGATGGCAAAACCTTTGGAAAAACATACATTTGCTGCAATTAAATGATTTGCAGTGAAGCAGGATTTATCACACACCAATTCCGGGACATCAGATTCTTAATTGGTGGTCGTTGCCCGTAGACACATCTGTGTGTGTTAACTGCAGGGATGTGCTGACTTCTCACACTCTTGGCTAATGCTGTAATGTGAATTAACATAGGGCCCTGCTGTGGCTAGAGTGACTCATAAAAATGCAGAACCACTCTAGTGCTAAAGACAGGACAGAAATTAAGAGTAAAGAAGAAAAAATCTACACTTAAATTTTGCAACTGTGATCAGATGAAAGCAGAATGTATCGAACACTGTGGGCTAGTCTACAAGGGCTCAGTAAGAAAAGAATCTCTTATTTTTGGCAGAAGCTCTGCAGAGCTGCAGCCTTTGATCTCCCAGATAACTGGAAAGGGGTTATTATGAAAATGTATACACAGAACATTGAGAACATACTTGCTACATCAAAGCATGTATTAAAGGGAAAATACAGTCTAATAACTATGTCAATGTCTAAAATGTCATTAAAACTTCAGCTCTTCATAAGGAATAAATTCTATTTGGAAAAGGATATGCTTTTGCCAAATAATTTATGTTGGGGAAAACAAAAAAAAAAAAAAAAAAAGGAACAAAAATATGCCCAAAATCAAAATTTTGTTGCCAAATAGAATAATTTGATGTCCACAACATACAGGCTTCTGTTTAAGAGACAAGTGAAACAAAGCTGTATTTCACTGCTAACCCTGACCTGGTGGTACTTTGACATCTAAATCACCATGATTATTATTTTATACATTCAACATTTCTTCTTCTAGAAATAATGCACACTGACTGCACTGCTGAATACATCTAATTCTCTAGTCACACAATTCAGAAGGCAAAAAGATGGCAGAGAACCTGGGGCTCAAATTAAAATTTGTTTTAAGGTTGGAGCCAGGCTTTCCCACAAGTGCAATTGAAGACAGCTGGGAAAGACAGGCAGAAATTTAGTGAACCCAGGCCCCTCGACTTCTTTCCCATAAGCCTATATATGCTGGGAGGCTGCTCTAAGCAACTCACATGCTGGCTCCTCACAATCCACAGCTAGACTGGGCATCCCACTATTTATCTTAAAAGATCATGCTATTGCAGAAGTCAGTCAGAGCAAAGCTTAACTGAGCTTGCTGACTGCTCCTCTTGTCTGAGATGATTAGCTTACTCTTTCTTTGTGCAGGTGTATTATTTAGCAGTCTCACAGCCAGCTTGTTGGAAGCCAACCAAACTTTTCAGGGAGGGGTAGATACTTATTCTCTGCTTGTACAGCATCCAGCACAATGTGGTCCATGCTGGTCACAAGCTTTATTTATACTGTGGTACAAGCATTTCCAGTAACTCTACAAGCTTAAAATTCATGCTAGTCCAAATGTGACACCATACATATTAATTCAGTAGGAAAGCTAATGTCCTCTAAACAGCAGCACATTTATTTAATTTTTAGTCCTCTTATAGGTCTCCAGTCCTCGAGAGCTACTGCTAAAGGTAAATTATGCCATTAAAAAGTTGGAGTGTTAATCTTTTGTACACTTTGACACAAAAGACACTTAGTTAAGAGAGATATCTGCATCAGTAACCCCACGCAGGATCAGAATAATAAATCAACGGCAACTACAAAATTGGATGCCTTTTTAGTTCCAAGCAGAAAGAGATCTCCCATGTTGTGCTAATTTCTCAATCAACTCCCATCCAGCAAAATGAATGCTGCTGTGAAGGACTGCTTGCTTTTTTAGGCTGCAAACCTCTCATATATCAAGAAGGTAGCCTGCTTTGCAATGCTTATGTATAGAAACTGTGTCCTGGCATAACTGAGCACTTGTTCACTTACATTGGTAGAAACTGTATGTGCTTCTGCAAAGGCTGAATTTTTCCATGGTCTTCACAGTAATGTAAAATTTTTCTGTTCATTGCAAAGATGACATTTCATCAACTTGCAGGTAGTTTTTGAAAAAAATAATGTAATTTTTTCAGCTTCAAGAACAAGAATGAAGATGAGATAGACATTAGTCATGTTGCTTAAAGTGCTTCTGGAAGGCACTCAAGTACTAGGGTGGGAGAATCTATATAAGACAGAGCTGTGCAGCATTTTAAAATATATATCTTGTGATTTTTTTTTTCTGCCAAAATAGGTTGTCATAAGCAGTGTTAACGCTGGAAATAAATTTTTCCTAATTTTAAGTGATGATTCATTCATATGACAGTGTATGTCCTGGATACAGTGTACGTCTTCTGTTGCCAGCACATTTTTATACAGATTTCATTTCTTAACCGGAGGGTCTCAGGAAGCCCATTCACTTCTATGAGGCAGTTGAAAAGAATAACGTCTAAGCCACACTTAGATACTGAAAAGATGTAGAGAAGATTGCTGTTGCAAGCCATTACATGCTCTCTTATGAGCTTAAATGGTGGGTTTCCAGTCCATGGATCACATTTTGGCTAGTTTTCATTTTTAAATATTATTTGTGAATTTAGGATGCAAGACAGATAGTAACAGTCTCTGCAAATGAAGTCTGAATTGTTCTAACATGTTATGGTTTTGATAGGACAACTCAGTCACAAAGTAAAAGGGCAGAATTGCTAGAGCTCCTTACTGAAGGGTAGGAACAGCTCTCAGATTAAAAATAATGTCTTGTTTGCTCTCACACTACTTTGCCAACTGCAAGCTGACATTCTCACTCTAGTTTGACAGAGGTAAACTAGTATCATAATGAAATTCAACACGGGAGCTGGTCTAATTCCAAAGTGATAACTAGTTGTCACTGTAAGTCAGTGGATCAAGATTAGGGATAATATTGCAGCATGACATGATGAGGTAATTGCTTTTAATAAAATATATGTACAGATATCTAGAGGCAATTTTTATAAACACAAAATTTTATCATGTTGGAGTGGATATTCTATGATCATTCCCAGCCTGATAAGGTCCCTTGTGTTTCCTTTTCCTCTGTAATTTAAGCACAAGCAACATCTGACTGTAGGACAAGATGCAAAGTTAGAAACAGTTTGTTGTCTAATTCCTGAAACCAAAAATATATTCATGAGTTCTAAGACCAAAAAGACAAAAAGAAAAAGAAAAGTTTCATTTAATTATCATACACTCTGCACTCTGCTTTCCTTTTTAGCAGAACTTGAGACCCAAATGCCATACTATGGTGCATCCAAAACACTGGTCAAGCAGTCTCACTGTTGGCAGAGAAAAAAAACCCAGCTCAGCTGCACAGAGCTCTTCAGAGATTCTGGACAGCGATATATGTCTGATTTTACCTTGTTTTTTATATAAAACACTCAGGGCAACATACTGATTTCATCTATCACTGACTGGAAGTGCCCAAAACCTACCAGCAGTTCCACACTATAGCCTTGTTCTCCTCCTGGGGGCATTGCTTTTCCAAGAGCTCTAAGGGTTTAGATATACAAATTCTACCATTCTCTACCACTCTACCATGATCTATTATTTGCTGTGAAGATCTGCATGTATCTACACCTTATGTGGACTTTGTGTACCTAACTGTATTGCACATCCTTGAACTTCGCAGTCCTAATAAGGCTGATGGTAAGAAGAATATTAGAATCCATGTAAAAGGACTATGCTTTTTGACAGAAAGGGTCTTTGGGGGTTCTTTAAATACAGATACCTGCATGCACTACACATATCAATTTGTCAGCCTTTTCCTGCATCGTATTTCTGTCTGTCTTTCTTTGTTCAAGAGTCATTAATGAAACAAAAATGCTTTGGTTAAATCTTCATCTTTTTTTGCTGGATCCTTGCAAAGGCTTTTTTCTGTTCTTTTTTCTTTCTTTAAAGATATTCCACAATGGCATCAATTAGTGAAAATTGTGATTTATCTCAAGAAAATTCAAGTGAAATTGACCTCTGTGAGTTTTATGCCTTTTCATTTTCCAACTGCTTTAGGTTTCCAGAGACTTTCTTCTAACAGTAACTAACCTTACAAAACAAAAAGAACTCAATTTAGCTTCCTGATTGAGAAAAAAGTTGCTGTAGGAGAATATTTACAGCAGATGATTTTTCTCCCCTAGTTTTGACATTACATTTGTTTTATATTTAAGAGCAAACAAATTGCTTGCACAAGGCTACCAGTGCACTGCTATTACTTTTTAGTCAGCCTGAATAACTAATTTTAAAACTCCTTTATAGCTTTGACCTTTAAAAACATTCAACAGTCACAACTGGGAAACAAATTTCATCTTGCATTAGGAAAAACAAAAGCTGCAGTGTGATGAGATTTGTTGAAAACTGCTCTCCTTTTTTAACTCACTTTGAATATATAGACATTACACTTAAAGCCACGAAATACAAGTCTGATAATTAAATGCCCTATAATTGCAAATTTCAGAATAGGTGATTTACATCCTCTAGTTATGTCTTGGGTAGAATCACCTATGTGAGAAATTATCTAGCTGTTAATGGATATTGATAGCTTTCTAGACTGTCCCAGACCTGTAAATATCATATTAAAAAATCTTCTGGATTCTACTAAATTTTTTAGAAGCCAGTGCAGTCTCAAAGGTTGTGAGTAAAGATGAGAGTCTCTTCCTTCTTTAATCCCTCCATTTCTCAGACTACTGCAAGACTTGGTAACAGCAGATAACTCACTGTGATCTCCCTGACTCCTGTCCAGAGTCCATGACTTCTTCCTCCTTATGGGTCAGGATATTGCAAGAAAGGAAAAAGATCCAGGGGAAGATGAAACCACTGAGGCTTCATCCTTAACCACTCCCCACTGTAGAGCACGGAGACAATGCAAACAGGACTGTCCTAATCTAAAATGAGGGGCATGAGGATGGGGAAGGAACACAAACACATCTATGATGGGATGTAGATCTGGTAGAGGAAAACAGAAAAAAAAGCTATGCTGCTTTTTATGCATCAAATGGCATTATCACACTGGGAACCTAATCTGACAAAGAATTTAAGGCATTATTTAATGCCAAAGCACAAAGAAGCTATTGTACAAATGAACATTAACACAGAGTTAAAGGATCTGTCATCTACTCAAAGGTGATTACGTGCATTGATAAAGGCTTATAAGACTTTATTCTGCAATGCTGAAATCAATAAGAAGATCATCAACAACTGCAGGGGATGCAGGTGCGACCTTCAAATGCTAAATCTACTGGTTTTGCATTGCAAAAGGTCACTTGTCAACTCTTGAGTATGTATGAAAGGGAGACTTGATCCTGGCAATGATTCCATAGAGACACTCCTGCAACCAGCTGAAACACATAACTCTCAAGTGAGGAATATTCGACATTAACATATACTTTTTGAAGTCTTTACTGCACTCTAGAATCTCAATTCTCTTGCATGTGGTACTGTATACTGATAATATGTCCTTGGCTATAAAAATGAAACCTGACATTCCCAAGATGCCCTCAAAGAATTCATTAAATTTAGAGTAGTTGTGAAGAAAGAAAATGCTAGGAATAAAAACAAAAGCAATGAGATAGTTTTGTGCAGAATTTATCTATACACCAATAACTATCCCTGAAGGTTCTACTTTCATTATCAAGTGGAAAATGCCCAAGTGAAGTACTCATAAAACGTAAGCAAAATGTTACATGGCATCAGAAGGTTACATTCTAGAATATTTATGAATGGGCATTTAAATGCTTACAGAAGTAGTATTGTCATGAATATCCATGACCAAAGAGAGATGTGTAGCACTTCATGGATATCTGTGAATTTCAGAATGATTAATTTTACATCATATGTTCATAAAAATGCATAACATCTCATGAAAGATTCATGAGTCACCACAGTTTCTTCTGAAAAACATTTAAAGCTTTCATGAAAATATTAACAATATATAAACTATGGGACTCAGTGCAACAATTGTTTTAAAATATAGAGACTGTGCCATTTTTCCCTATGCATCACTAGAGGCTATTAAATATCCAGTTCAATAGTTAAAGAGATTTACCATCTACCAGCTACCATTTTGTATGAAAATTCCTCGCTGTGCCTATCTACAACCATCTTCTAAACATAGGAAAAGTTTGTTGTCTCTTAATACAGGGGAGTGTAAGGTGGACCAGAAGACATAGAGGAAAATTAACAACAAATTGCCTAGCTACAGTCTAGATAAAATTTAAGTCAGGATAATTTATATATTCTCTCAAAAAAAAGAAAAAAGAAAAAAAAAAAAAGAGGCAATTTATTTGACAAGCAGGTCTGAAACCAGAGGCAGAATTTGCTATTACTATCACTGTGCTGTTCAGAGGTCACAGGTGTTGTGCTGGGGAGGAATGTGGCCCTGAAGTCACTGTGTGCCTTCACATCTGTTCTCAGAGCAAACAGCTTCAACTGACTGTGGGCAGGAGTCATTTGCCAGGAAGGAGACTCTGGCTGGCCAGAGGAAAACACTGAACCCTTCACAGGCTTTTATCTAAAAGGGAGTGATCAGCCTTAACTTGACAGCAGTGACACTGGGGTTCGGAGGCAGAAATCTCAGCCTGGGTTTAGGTATGTGTGGGACTGAAGAGGGCTTCTCACCTCTTTCAGCACAGTGTCTTCTTTGTTTTCTTCCTCCCACTTTAAAAAAAATAGACCACTGTGCAGAACTGTCACTGAGGTATTTGAAAACAATTTCTTGAGCCTTATTCAGCTTCAAGAAAGAGGTGTTTTCTGAAGCATCTACTAGATTAGATCCATTTGGTGAAGTACCCAGTAGGAAGTGCAGGTTTGAATCCCAGCGTGGAAAGGTGGGGTTTTAACACGTCAAACTGGCTGCATCACCATGCGCTTAAAATTACAACTGCAGCTACTTTGATGCCACAGATGCAAGTGTAGAGAGCTAAAACACATTTGCACAGTTGTACTTATACAATGTAACTGCTGTAAATCTGTTGCAGTTTGCCTTTCAATCTCATTTCACCTTTTCCCGTTTTAGAAAAAGGCTCATTTTAGTATTTAAAAAAAAATCAGTATATTACATAAACCCCCCCAAAATCTTATGTTTGACCTGAGACAGATACTACTGAAATAACTGCAAAGACTTTTATTTGAACTAATGAGCAGAAGCCTGCTGTAAGAGCAGTTTGAAGTTTGACTTCCTGTGGAAATTATTATGTACATAAAATCAATTTTGTATATAAGTCTGCAGTTTAAGAGGTAATGAAGTCGTGTTGATCGTTTTTCCAGACACCTCTGAATGCAGCTAATAAGTTCTGTTATGGTTTAGCAGTACTAACAAAAAAATATAAAACTACCACCAAGAAAATTTACCTATTTTTGGAGCTTATCCAATTTTTCTACACCTACACTCAAAGGGACCCAAGGCACCATTAAGATCATGCAGTATTAAATCCAGGCTGGTTTCCCAGCTGTTTCTTGACTATTTGGACACTGAGCACATTAATATTTGTTACTAACATAATACCGATGTGATTGAATTTCTTGCATGTGAATTGAGCTACGTGTTCAAACTCCACTGAAGCAACCAACTTCCTTTTAGTTTTATGACATACAATTAAGCTAACTTAAATGTTCTCAGTTTGTTAGAGGGATTATTTTACTTTTTTTCCAAGGCAATAGTAGTAAAGTTAAGGACCAGCAATGGTCCGAGAGATCAGATTTGGGCAATCAGTACTTAAAACAAGGCAATTCATAAAATCGTAGATTAAGGTTGAGGTTAAGGATAATAGGGTTGGCCTCAAATAAGCTACAAATGTAAAAAATAGATATATTACTTTTAGAAGAAAACAGTCTTTTAGATCCTGGATCTGCATTCATGTGCTGGTAGAAAGACCTTGGATCCCCTAAGAAGATTTGTGAAGTCAATAAAATTTCCTACCTGGATGTTTCAAAGATCAGGGATTAAAAAATGAAGTCAGTATTTAAATAGCTTTAAAGCCAACACAAATCTTCATCTACAGACATCAGTTCACTGGATCAAGATGCTGCATGATTGATTTTTATCTGACCTACCTTTTCAACAAATTTTTTTCTCTTACAAGGCTGTCAAGTGGGAAAGCTTTCCAGTCAGAAGGAAGCTTACATCTAAGACATGGTATAATGAACTGAAAAAACAGGTTTACAAGATTGGTATGTACTTGGGGTTACATTAGATTTCAAATAATATAATCTACTTTTTATTTGATTGAACTACACAAGAGTATCCCTAAAACTCCTAGGCCAAGTTTATTTGGGGAATTGTTTCCATTTATTAGCTGTTGTGTGGCAGATGATGTTTCCGTCTAAATGGGTACATCCAAACACAACACCAAAATTTCGTGCTTCTGTTGCTGCTGTGCTGGTAAGTTGCTGAACTTATTGAATATATTGACAAGAATATTTTGATGAACCCACAAGCTGTTGACTCTCTAAGCAAACAAACAATATACCTGAGTGCTTCCTAGGGTTCTGCAAGAAGTGGTGTGGCTCAGTGGGAACTGTGAGATTTAAAAACTATTTCTGGATTTTTGTATAGGGTTTTTATTTTTCTGTTGGTAGGGTTTTTTGTGCAGAAATCACTGGAATTCCAGGCCTTCTACCGTTTACTGCTTCTCTGCAATCTTGAGACCTTATTGTCTGCCTTCTTTGCTATCCAGTTTTCATCTCTCTCTCTCTCAGACATCTGTAATCCTCACATTACATAGTTTTTACCTGAGAGCTTGATGGGGAAGCCTAGGCATAGGCCATGTTTTGCACATGAGTGAGAGGAAGCAGAGACTCTGTCACTTCTGGTGGCAAGGTTCCCGTTCAGTGCCTAGAATTATTGCTGGACACTGCTTCCTTATGGAATATTTGGGTGTTTCTCCAGCTTGTTTGGCCTTAACATCAATGCTGTGGCACATTTGGGAAGAAGCCCCTGCTAACTCCTTTTCTCATAGAGACCTTGCCAGTTGAGAATTACAGCCCTCTGAGATGAGATTTGAAGAACAAGTTGAAAAGATGATGAGTCCTACCAGGCAGCAGGCAGTGAAGGGGCCAGGGTGACCTGTGCTGACTAGAGGCCTTGTACTTGTGTTCCTGGACTACACTACTACAAAAAAAACTTGAAATATGGGAGGATAAGCACAAATGAGGCAGTACAGGTGAAACAGGAAGGCAAAATTAGAAAGGACAAAAATAGTTGGAGAGAAGACAGTGAAACAGGGAAATGGCAACTGAATGAAACAGACAAAATGCTAAGAAGAGAGCTCAACTTTAGTTTTCCAGAAGTTCCTCAGATACAGTCTATCAATACTGCCAAAACCATCATCCTTGAACACACAGGCAGAACAAGGGTCTCAAAAACTGAATGTCCAGGCTACGCATTGATTCACTTCAGATACCCAACCAAGGAACCCTGGCATGAAGCCTTGCTCCAGCTCTGCCTTTATGCTCTCCACGGGGAGAAAAAGAAGGATTTAGATCAGAAGTCTGGCTTGGCCTCTGAAATGGGGGCTCCCCTTCACATCCCTCAGGAGCCTGTGCTTTAGGTCAACTCCACTGGATCAGGGACAGTATTTTCACTTAATGCAGATATGAATATATGTGTTATTGCTCGATGAAGTGATTTTTGGTCTTCCATTACTGCATTATCTGAAAGAGTAAAGTTTTTAGTGGTCTGGTGAGATACAGAAGCAAAATGAATACTTATTGTAATAGAGTGCTGTAAACTATTTTGTCCAATAATTTCTTTCTTCATTACTTGCCCTAATGCATATATACTTAATCATTTGGGAGAAACAGTCAGACATTGGACAGAATTAGAGGCAAACAGTACAGCTTGAAGAAATAGGGATTCCTTTGAAAAGGACATGAGAGAACACACTTTCTGCTTTTTAATTGACACAATATTCAACATACATTTATGAGGACCTAAATAATTGTGGAGGGACTTTTAAACTCACAATAAAACACTGATAACTTCTGAAAAAATATAGATATTAGGTATGTACATGTTAGGTGAGACTAATTACCCTGCTCCTCTGCCATAATAATAAACTTCATAAGTACATTATAATTTTATGTAGCCTAGATGGTCTCATGCTTTAAGTGCATCCACATTTACAAACCATGTAATTAGAAAAGTATTTCCGATAGGTGACTTTTATGTTAGGGTTCAGCATTAAATTGTATCACTCATTCAACCCATTATCTAGAAAATATTCACAATTTTCACCGAAGAAGCATTATTTTATTAGTCACACGTTCCTCTCTTGTAAAGACCATATGTTCACTCAGACTTGCCCACAATATGTGCATGTATAATACGATTTAATTGAATTTTTTAATGTTTTAATGTCACAGTAACTGCAATAGGTGTCATACTGCCTCCTTAATAAGTATTTATTAATTAAGAACATTAATTAATATAATGTATTAGGTATAGTTTATGCTGTTAGTCCCTTAATACAGTAAAACTCAGTTAAGTAGCTGAAAATGTAATTGTAGATGGTACTGAAAAATCTTTTTTGTTGATTACACAAAACCAGCAGCTTTTGTCTCTGGAATCAAGGCTCACACCGAATTATTTCATAACACCATGAATACCCTATATTTTTTTCTTCTTGTTGCTACTACCTGGTTTTACTTTAAAATCAGCCTCCTCTAAATATTTTTACTTATTCTGAGGAGGCATCAAAGTTTGTATACCTGTCACAGTCTCTGAATAATTCTAATCTAGCTGAAAGTCATGTTTTCTTATACTACGAGCATCAACATAATTTATTACAAATGTAAATTTATTTTGGCATTATTTTACTTTGCTTTACTGATTTTTTGTGGGGGGCAGGGGGGTTGCTTCTTTCTTCATTTTTAAATTTACAACTCTGTGGGTACTACCTAAGAATTAAAGAGGTTCCTGCTTTGCAGCGCAACTCTTTCTACTGCTTTAACATACTTTGGTCTCTGGAAAATCTCAGACCTACCCTCTATTTCTTTTTCCTTTGTGATGTTATGAAGTTTGACAGCAAATAAAAAATTCAGTCTCATGTTGTTTTGCTGCTGGCTGATACATTGGCATCAGGTCCAAAGGGCTTCTTGTTATCCTTCAAAGCCAAAAGTGAGAACATAAATACATGGTCTGCTCTGCACGGATAGAAAAGCCAGAGGCACAAATCCAGACCCAACAAGAGGAGCTAAAGGATTAGAAAAATATACACATTTTAATCCTTTGAATTACTTCTACATTCTTGCAGCAATGCACAGGTCTGGAGCTGACACAAAACAATAAAGAATTTAATCGTATTTCTTTTTTTAATACAAGAAATAAGGTCATCACTGTTATTAACTTAATCACATATATAATTCAGAGCATAATATAAAATTTAGAAAGTTCAGGCAAACAAGGACATGGAAAAATGATGCCTTTTCACTAAAGCTTTTTCCAAAATGTCAGGTAAGCTTTAAAAAGACATAAAAGTTGAGAAATCATCTTTTTACCAGATGTAGGAGAGGAAGAACTTCTGAATTAATAAAAAGAGAACTTTTATTTTTTTTACTTCACAGAATTCTATCTATGCATATGAGGGTTATGAGCCCTGGACCTTTTTCTTGAATTATGTTCACATTTATTCCTTTAGTCTTAGCTTTTTTTTTTGAGAGATGCACCGAAAAAGTGACTAACATGTCAGCCTAGTAGGCACCAGCCATTTGGGTCTGGAAATCTGTGATGTGAAGTAAAAGGGTGGGAATAACATTGCTCCATTTAGATTATTGATAATAGGTTTAAATCTTTGCTAATATTCTGCTCCTTTGATTTCTGCTATCCTGACCTGGACTGTATGTGGTCTATACCGCGACCCATCTTCCCTGAGCCTGTTTACCTCAACTTTCTTTGAACTGCTGATGGTAATGAATCCCCTTCCTCCAGCCCCAACTGCTGCATTCAGTTATCATCAAGCACAGGCATCAACTAGAGCTCTAATCTTGCTCTGATGGATGGAATACTAACCTTTCACAAGATTAGAGACACAAGGTGCTCTAGAGATAATAAAATTCAAATAGGTTTATTTCAAAGGGCAACTCAATCTCGATTTTGTTCATGGGTCACTTGACAGATCATTTGCCAATGTAGTTTTTGTGTCCTTCTGCATCTGGCTTCTGTGCAGTGCTCCAACTATTTCATATTAAGTGGGCACCAACAGGCAGAGTTCAGCAAGGGTCTGGCTTTAGCAAAAATAGCAAGGTATTCACTCAGCATGGAGCTGGCAACTTTACTAAAATTTCATCTTAGGAGGGCAGTGCTTGGATGGTGGGAAAGTTTTTCTTAGCATTTTCAGGAATGCACAGAAATGACAATCATGATAAGCATCTTGAACACTGAATTTTAAACTCCTGTTAGATCAAAGAGCAAAACTCTTGCTAGCATCATGACAGCCAGCTGTGCAATATATTCAGTGGCTGTAACTTAAGAGATTTGTAGCTTGTGAGCAACCACTTTTAATGTGCTCGTCAAACACTTCTGTGCAAAAGTGTTTACAAATCAAATATTTAAGTCAGGTATCTACAGGCATGAAGATAAGGCTCTTACAGATGCTAAGAAAAGATTCCTCCAGATAACATCTTTGTGGTTACATACAGTAATTAGGATCCCATGAAGGCAAAATAGGTGAAAATTTCCTGCAACTTTTATGGTTGCAACTTGTCCCTATTAAGTATACCAATTGACCTAGGTCTGTGGTTTAACAGAGCAAAATTAAATTATTACAACTGGACTGCTTAAAGAACAAACATTATTGAAGCCAGTGAGCTTAATGTCCAGCCTTCATTTAGGAGAAGGATAAGAATAATTAAAAGGCACATATAAACCAGACAGCTAAAGCTGCAGGTGTATAAATTACACACAAACTACAGCACACCAGTGAGTTAGCCAGGAAACTGGAGGCTGGTTTGTGTGCACAGATGCTAGCAGGTGCACTCCTCTCCAGGAGAGAGAGAGAGAGAGTGAGGGGAGAAAAAGCATCATGAGCACACATTAAGAGAACCACAAAAGCTCACAGATAGCTCACAGAAAGAAGGATATTGTATGCTCAGATCCAGGACATCACTGAAGGAGTATGCTCTAGGAATTAAAAAAAAAAAATTAAAAATTGCTCAGAAATATTAAACCCTGTATTTTTTTTTTCTACAGAACTTGCTTCTTGCATATTTATTACAGGAGTGTGAGTTTAGAATAACAAACTCTTTGGAGGTAAGACTATGTGCTGTTAGTTTCCTGAAACAAGGATGACTACGCTGTACTTAAAATTCAGTGGTTGATGAGTTTCCATGATAACTAAGTAGGACAGAATTCATGGCATATTCATCTAAAATGCATACTAGACTAACTCTGAAATCTGGAAACTGGAAAATAAAGTTCAAGGGTTTTTTTACTGTTTTTAAAGCCTTAGAATTACATGAAAAATGTATTCTCAGTTTGGATGTTTTAGCTGGGACAGCTCATAAACTAATCTACTCCTAGAATTGCAATCTTATATCTGGAGTCCATTTACAATGTTTAAATTTCATAATTGAAGGAGTTCTTAATATTTCAAAACTGTTTCTGTTTTCATTAAGTTTTCATAGAGACAGTTCACTTGTCATTATTGTCCTTTTTAGTAAGAAGCTCTTGAAACTAATTTTAAAGTATCTACTTTTAAAAATTCCAGAAATAACTGACTACATATTAATCCTGCTATTGATTCAGGAACTTATGCACTCACATGTTTCTTTCTCTTGCCCCAGTACTAAGAGTTAGGCATTAATTTTCTGGAAATATATGCAAAAGTAATCTTTAGGCATACAAGGTAGAATCCATACTTGAGGATTGAAGTCATTTAGTTAGAGGATATGAATTTTTCAGGTAATCATCTATCTTTGCCACTTCACTACCAACTCCATCAACCTGTATGTAATTTTCTACCTGTAATAGATGCAAAATGGGCTATGAAATTGCCACAGGATCATACAGACCAGAGAATAGAGAATTAAGTTCTGTGTTACCTAAATTGCTCACACAAAAGGGCACTACATCAAATCAAGACTTTTCAGGAGTATCAAGGCTCCCAATCAGCTGCTGTGGAGATGCGTGTGACAGCTAACAACTCAGGCTGCAGGCAGATGCTGTAACTCTCCAACAGTGAGCAGCTGGGATGGAGGAAGCAGAGATGGGGAAGCAGCCACTGTGATCAGCCTGTCAGACTAATCCCTGACTTGCCTCAAACTTTTAATTATGGAATTTTTACTGGTACGTTTCATCCTGATAGCATGCCTGCACACGCCTTCCTGCAGGCTTTGAAATCTTCAGACAGTCTATGTGGGGGAGATAAAAAAGCTGAAGGCACATAAAGCAGGATAGGGAAGTGTGACGGTGGAAATAATTTTAAATTATGTCCTGAATAGAGTATATATTAAAACTTGGAAGATTTTAGCTTTCAGAAAAGCAGTCATTCAAACAAACCAGATGTTTCTTCTTCCAAGTTTTTAACAAAGAAATAGCATTTTACTGCAAATCAAAACATGCCACATAAAAGTACCAATACTAGTCTGGTAGGATGTCAGGAAATATAGTAAACCTGGAAATAAAAAAATTGCTGAGGAGCCCATCCTCTGGTTCACAGCCAGGACCAGCTGCCTGGAAGCATGAAATCTAACATCAGACCTAGTTCCAAAGATAACTGCTGATCTGACTGCTCGATAATCTTTTTTTATAAAGCCTGATCTGCAAGCACACACAAAGAAAAGTCAAAGGACTTAACTTGATTTAAATGCAGCTACCCTAATCACACAAAGAAACAACCACTATAGTCAGAAATAGTCAGACTAAGCTCTTTTCCAAAGAGCAGCACTTGGCCCAAAACATGTAACATTACCCACTTCATCGTTAACTTTGAATTTTCTTGCTTTAGTGGGATTAAGTCAGACCCCTACCATTATGTTAACGTAGCTTTTTGTGGTTTAATTACGACGTTTCCTCTAGAGTGTAACATAATAACAATTAATCAGCTGGTTCTTAACTTCCACAAAAGGAAACGTCATCTGTAATTATCTGTGCTGCTATCCCGCCACAATGTCAGCAGAACTAAAAACAATTATACCACAAAAGCTACATGCAAATAGTGTCTGCAGCTAAAAAACAAATGAAAGCCAAAATCTCGGACTCATCCCTGAAATTCTCCTTTGTTCACTGTATTTTATATAAACACTACACCACTAAAATTATTAAAATGAATACCAGGCAGTAGGGATGTCCTAGCAACGCACAGACTGACTGATGCAAATTGTGGATGGAGAGTCATCTAAAGAAGTAGAATTTGAAGCTGATGCTGTTTCAGGATTTACTGCCTTCTTCCATGATATCTAGATGTAAATTCTCTGGTTTATTTTTAGGTCATGCTTATTTGCAGAGCCAGGCTGATTATATTTGGCAGAAAAAATCATTAACGGATGCAGATAGTAATCGACATGATAGATTAAAATAATGCTTTTTAAATACATGAGTGTGAAAATCAAGAAATGCATTAATAAAAAAACAAATACATGATACTGGACATTAAGGGCAAAGGAAGAAATAAAAAGTCACTCTAGGCATCTAGCATTTAAAAATATGAAAGACTCAATCCTATCAGCAGTGAAATATTCCCAGGTTAAAATTCTCAATGTGGACTGGGTACAGAGATAGAAAATATTTTTATGTGGCTGGATGGCAGTGGGAAATGAGAAGTGAAATTCTGCTGCTGTTATTACTTTTCTTCTTCCAGAGAGTAGTTTTCTCTAGGGTGCTGTACGACTCTTAGAAGTCACCACAAAAAGTGGCAGTTTGAGTCAACAGATTTGTTCAATGACAAAATATGTTCTTAGCACTCTTTAGTCCTGTTAGCCCTGAAGCAATAACATGACAGAGGGGGCAAAGAATGTACTAGTAACTTCTGATAGGCATGAACAGTCTCTTCCTCCCTCCCTCAAAAAAAAAAAAAAAGGAAGATGGTTGATTTTAACGACTGGAAAACCATGGGGATTCCCAGGAACTGCTTCCCGATCCTAGGTATAGCTACTGCTAGCAATGTGTGTCACAGTTTTATAGAATTTTAATTATTTTAGAGCAGTTATGGTCTTTATAATTCATCACATGTAATTTTCTTAATTATGTTTATCTAAGTATTACATGGGTTTTTAAAAATCCTGTTTGGAATATCAGCAGATACCTGTAATGGATGGCCCTTAACACCCGTTGTATTGCATTGCTTTATTTGTAGCTACAGTAAGGTTCAGAACTGCAATTTCACTAACAAATTTTATTTAACATTTCCCTAACATTAACTCTGGTATTACAGATAGGAAATCTAGCTACAGCATTTCTGTGGTTCTGGACTCTTCATACCAGCTTTTCAAAGGTACCCCACTTCACTCCCTGCTGCACAAGTGACAAAGAAAGACAAATCCCACATTCCAACAATTGCTATCACTTCATTCATTAGTAACAAGCACCTGTAGCAGCAGCAGCCACACACCCTTTAACTGGTTTGTTTTTGCACCTTTAAATTGCTTGTCATCATAAAGAAATGACAGCAGTTCAATGAGAGAAGAGTAATGTAGCAAGAAGACTGAAGCCCATTTCCAGTGCTTAATTGCCATTAAAAAAAGCTAACAAGTGATTAAAAAGATAAATCAAAAGTTTGCAGAAAGACTAAAGCACCCAGTCAGTTTTACAGTTTCATTTGAGCTACAAACACGTTATACATCCATTTACAAAACAATGAGCTCTTACAGTTTATGAAAGTTTAATCTCTTGCTTTATTGCTTTAATATATCTAACATTGGTAAGGTTTACTTTAAAATGAACTGTCTGACTATATGATGTCAATGTTATTTTTTACATTCAGTCTGCAAATGGAATGAATAACATAATAATTGTATTCATCTATGAAACAATTAAAGTAGGGGTAATTGCTGCTTCTCTCATATCTGCATATAAAATAAAAGAATTAATATTTTATCATTTGGCAATGCTTCTTGTTAGCACAATATTCTGAGATAATTTTTTTCTTTGGCCACGGGCATTTGAGTGAATGCTGAGAAAGTTATGCAGAACCAAAATGCACATTGCTGGTAAACTTGTGCTCAGGGAACATATCATCTCAGGCTCACACATCTGGAAAAACTTTGGTCAAATAACATCAACAACAGAAAAAAATATCAAACCAAACCAAAGAACCCCAACCATATTGCTTAAACTAATAACCTCATAATTTCAGAAAATAAACAAACAAATGAACAAATGTGGATTTGATTTTAAACTGCTGCCCCACAAATGATATGTCTATCCTAGACTGAACTACAAAATGACAGTAATTCATTACAATAACTAGTAATTGTCACAGTTCTTATTAAAGAGTATTTTAAACACAGGTTTAAAAAGCCCAGAAAACAAACTGTTTAAATGCTTTCACTGTTGTAAATTATCCTATCATTTATGAAGGAAACCAAAAACCATCCTGAAAAGTATTCCCTTTCCTACCTTGTCTAAGAATATATTGATCTTGGCACTTGAATTGATTTTTATTTTATTTTCTATCCACTATTTCAGGAAACTGCTAATGACATGCTTTTAAATTCCTGAGGGTTTTTTAATGATGTGATATGGGAGACTGTCTCTTATGTACCTTGGAGCTTGGCTTGGGGGGGAAGGAGGTTCTGAAGATCAGAGAAGGGAAAAAGGAAGATGCTGGTCCTCTGAAGTGCCAGAGCTGTTTCCCACCTTTCAAAGCTGTCAGGTTTTACTCATTTGCTGTTCCATTCTGCTTCTCATTTGCACATCAAGTCCTGCAGCCAGAATCTGGTTCTCTTTAATAGATGTGCTACAAGATCAGCAATGTGAGCCAAACCTTCCATGGTCTCTTCAATTCACCATGTGGACACAAAGCAACCGTTGCAGACCTCTGGCAAGATTTATTCTCCATGTAACTACCAAGATAGAGTTTCACTTCACCATGCCTCTTAATGAAATGATGGAATTATCATGCAGGGTTTTCAGGCTAAGGGCTACCTCAGCATAGCAACTCACACGCACATAGAGAATCACAGGATCATAGGATGGTTGGGTGTCTGATCCTGGCCTCGTTTATCAGGATGGACACAGGGAATTTTGTCCGTGCTGGTGTCACAGGTAGAAAATCGCAAAGGCTGAATGCTTGAATTTTGTTGTTGTTTATTTATCTTATCAGCACAACAGCTGGCAAACTACAGTGCAGGAGAGGAGTAGCAGAAACAGAAGAAGAAGAAGAATGGCTCCTTCTCTTTCTTTCGAGCTCTTTTTACACTGTAACTAATGTAACTTATTGTTTATAGATTTAAACCAATGTCCATGTAACAGATCTATTTGTAATGCTGGAAATGCTGTAAAGTTTGTCCAACACTTTTTCACTAGAGCATGGACTCGTGGGTAGAAGAAAGAAAGAGGGAATTTGAGCTGTGTCATGCCACCATTTTGAGTTTTATCAACTCACTATGAAAACAATCCCAAAAATCTTCACCTTTTCACCCTATGAGAACTCATATACCATTTCTATGTCCCAACTCAGACTTTAGTTGATCGCAACATTTCCAGAAGTGTTGGGAGCTTATTGCAGGGCCTTGAATCATAATTAGACCTGTACAGGGGGGTATAAATTATTTCTGAGGGTCTTACAGCTGACCCAGGGTCAGGTCTTACAGATGGCTTAAGGCCAGGTGCAACAGGTAATTTGGGATCAGGTTGAGAGCAGCTCATTTCCTGATTTTTAATATTTGGTCTTATCTCAGGTATATCAGGCAAACAAACACTCTCCCCTTTCTGGCCTCCAACAGTTGGGTTGGAGGAGACCTTACAGATCATCGAGTTCGAAACCCCCTACCATGGGGGATCCTATACTATTAATTTTGAGCAAAGCATACAGGGTTTTTTCCCTTAAAAGTTTGCTAAAAATGTTAATAATGCAAGATATGCATAAATAAAAGAAGAAAGAAAAGCATTTAGAAAATAAAATGCAATGTTTATATTAAATTATAGAAATAATATCATTCACACAGCTCTTTTGGAGCTGGAAGTCTGGAACCTTGAAGTAAAGATTATACCCATCACTATCCAAACCAGAGATCACCATCAATTAGGATAAATTGAATTAGTTTTTAATAAGCATGTGACTGACCCTTTCCACATAGGAAAAATAACTTCCACAAAAACCTGCGCCACAAACAAACAAAAAAACCCAGGAACCCAGGAACAAAGGAAGAGGCTGAAATCAACCTGAACTGTGCAGAATCACAGAATCAAAGCATTTGATTCTTTCTCATTTCCCACTCAGCATGACTCCTAACATATGACTTACACCAGTAAAGTCAGTGGTACAAGATTATGTGGCTCTAAAATTTTGGGGGAAACGAGATAATGTCCTCCCAATCACCCTAACATTATTCTGTATCCTCCATGCTATGCTCCCCTATGTGGATGTTTATGCATGTGCTAGAGATACAACTTTTAAAATTAATGTTATACATCTTTATGAACACTAATGTACTTAACCACAGCACACTTTGGGAAGTAAGCTTTAAAATACATAACTGTGCATCAATCAGAATATATCTTGATATTTTTCATAAAACTTCAGAAATGAATAAATCTATGACTCTTAAAAAGGTACATGATTACCAACTCATTGACATCTTTTAAGACTACTGTTACTGAGATCCACACTTGTAAACTGAGTGCAAACCTATTCATGACAAAATAAAAGTAATGGTAAAAATCTTAAACTGACCACCCTGGAGTAACCTGCATTCTTGGCCTCTTCTAACTGTATAGAGTACAAATTTTTAAAACTCATTCCTTTCCATAAACTTGCCTAAATGGCAAGAAAATGTTTATTTTTACAAATACTTAATCAGAATTTCTGACTGATAAATTATTTCTAGCCACATTTCTTCACTCATCATCATCAGTAGTACTTTACATCTTTACAGTCAGTGTCTGAATCTTAAATTTTCATTTAGTTCTTAACCTCTTAGGACTTGCCTTTCCTTTTTTGCTCAGAATGTTTATTTCCCTATCACAGGGCTTCTAAACTATTTCTGGTGAAACACCTAATGAGAGTGATAAAGAATAATATTTCCCTATGTGGTTATCTAGTATAGTTACAAAGAACTGAGGTTACAAAGATCAGCTTGTAAATAAGAAAAAGAAAACACACTGATAAAATTAGTAGAGGTAAAAGCTAGTAAAAATATCTTTGTTTTTCTGATAAAACTACAAAAAAAATTGTCCAAACTTTTTCCTTTCCTTTCCTTTCCCTTTCCTTTCCCTTTCCTTTCCCTTTCCTTTCCCTTTCCCTTCTCCTTTCAAAGTAGAATTTACCCATAAAGAGGGTAGATTTAGGCAAGATATTAGGAACAAATTCTTCCCTGTGAGGGTGGTGAGGCATGGGCACAGGTTGCCTAGAGAAGCCCTGGATGCACCACACCTGCAGGTGTTCAAGGGCAGGTTGGATGGGGCTCGGAACGCCCTGGTCTAGTGGAAGGTGTCCCTGCCCATGGCAGGGTGGGCTGGAATTAAATGAACTTTAAGGTCCCTTCTAGCCCTAACTGTTCTACAGTTCTGTATTCAGCTCATGTACACTGTGCTGCATGGGGGAGAAATGTGCACGTGTGCCCACTTCCACTAACAAGGAATAAAGGTGGGTGAAGTTTATGCTAATTCTGCATAGTTCAGTAAAGACAGAGTCACTCTCTGATATGGAATTCCTATTTCCATTACTTTGTCACAATTCATGACACAGGAGCACAGATAATACAGTATTCATTTCAACAAGTCTGTGTTTATACTTCAAGGTAAAGAGTGAGTCTGGGAAAAGGTTTGATTTGTGACTTAATTATTTAAAAGATTGGTTTCACATCACTTAGCTTGCCAGGCAGTTAGCGCTGATACCTGTATCCAAATTGGTCACAGTAGAGTCCCTATTTAGGTAGTGAGTTTAGTTAGTGCTTCTTAGAATGCAGATGTGGAATGCAATATAGAGATATAGAAACTGCACCCTGAAGTACCTACTTGTCTTAATTGACTATAAAAATAACAGGAGTTAGCAGCGAAGATGTCCACAATGTACATGGTCATGTGAATCCCACTCAGTTGTTTGCTCTTCCTACTTGAAAGCCAAGGTTGTGATTATTTGTCAAAGTCTTCAGCCCTTTTATTTACTCCATCTATCCAGAATGCTCAGATAAAACTTGGTCTGATGTTGAGTCCATGTTAAGTCTTCCCAAAATTTCCCTTCCAAGGGCGTTCAAGCATATTAGAAGCTGTTTTAAACTATGGGAGCTTCTGAAGCTTTTCTATAAAGGAAAAAAATAGCAACCAACAAAACAAAAACTCAACCCAAACCAAAATGCTAGCTCTGGTAGTTGTGTTTGTTCTTTTTATGGCATTACCGTTGGGATTTTGATTCTGGCAGTCACACTTTTAGTCAATGTTTCTGAAAAATGACAGTCTTGGTAATATGTCTCAAGATGACAGGACACTTTGCAAATCCTGGGAGATAGGAAAGGCAAGTAGGCATGTGATAATTGGTTTGATTGACCAGCAAATCTGCTTTTGTGACACTAGCCATTCCCTGTAGGGAACAGAAACATTGTTTCTAACTTCAGGCTAACTATTAGTTTTGGGATTTTCCATGAAACAGACCTTGTTGACCTGTAGCTGGAAAATACAGTAGGTGATAGCAGTTTGGGAAACAAACTGTCAAGAAATTATTGTGCTCGAGCTGGATTAAAATAAGGTGAAACTTGTTGTACTGGAGTTACATTTGTGTGAACAGCTCTAGCAGTTGCTGATTTGATGGCTGATAAAGAGAAAAGAGTCCCAGTAGGCAGCAACAAGCTGGTGAATCACAGCTGCCTTCTGATGTTCATTTGATTATAACCACAGCTTATGAATGTCATAATTGTTCAGGGGTTATTTGCTAGTTAGGGAATCTGGTTTCATATTAAAATAAGGACAGGCAGAAAGGTCAGTTGAAAGGAATGTGCAATGAATGGATTTAATCTATTTATGGTTGTCTTCTCAACACTTTGGAAAGAAATATAATAACAAATTAAAGTTATCAACAAGGGATTCATTGGTCATTTTAATGTGATCATTGGGATAAGCAAAAGAACAGACAACCTATTGTAACACAGGACTCTAGAAGAGCATGTCATGCTTAACTTAACATTATGAAGGTTGGGTCAGGGCCAGATGTGATTACTCTCTAGTGCATATGAGCACTAAACATCAGGGAGAAAGTAGAAGTATTTAAGATGATGTACAAAACAGGCATAATAACAAAAGGACATTAATATAGCTTGTCTATGAATTAGATTATGTCTCTTAAACAGAATAGAGAGTTTCTGAACAAAATTTCCAATAAAAGCAAGTGGACAATAAAGCTGAGGAAGAAGAAGGTATGTTTGTGCTTTAGATATGGAAGATCTATGGTATTTTGATTTACCCTGAAAACTGGTGAGTATTATCTATACAAAATATTCCATTACAAACGGCTAACAAAAAAAAAAAAAATTCCTCATCCATTAATATGGTGATGTTTGGAAAACACTGGCAACACCATATTACAGATATAAAAGAAAGACTATTTTGCTGTCTAGTTACCTTTCCTTGAGTTAGGAGAAGACCTAGGACTTGCTTTTCAAGGCCCAGGATGGTAACTAACCAGGTGGCCTTTGCTAAATGCTGTTCCCAATTCTTGAAGGTTCCCCCTCTCAGTGCCTTCAAGGTGGTTTTCAACAGTCTATTGCATCATTCCACTTTGCCTGCCACTGGTGCATGGTAAGGGATATGGTACGCCCACTCAATGCCATGTTCTCTAGCCCAGGTGTTGATAAGGTTGTTCTTGAAATGAGTCCCCCCCCCAAAAAAAAAAAAAAAAAAAAAACA
>VXAC01003098.1:446145-474121 GCA_013399225.1 Rhipidura dahli
AAAAAAAATACTCCTCTTCTTCCTCCCCTTCCTTCTCCTTTCCCTCAATCCATGTTGCAGTTCTCAAGACAGGAAAAGACAAGGGGAAAAAAAAAAAAAAGATACCTTAATAGACAAAAACAGATAAATTTTTTTACTCATTACATTGTAAGAGATAAAATATTTTGTCTGTTTCTGTAAATATTTATAACCATTTTCAAGACAAATTATTTGCCTATGACAACAAGAAATATGGATAGAATAAAACAAAGCCAGTTTTTTAACTAAAATGAAGCCAGTTTTCTAACCCATTATTTATGATACTAATGCAAACTTTGTTTACACTGATTATTGTCCTTATTTTACATAATTTCATATATTTGGTTCACAGATAAAGCATTACAAGAAAAAGGTTCCAATTTTTGCAAGTGTAACTGAGGCAAAATATACTGTAGAAAATTTACCATTTCATAAAATATTCTGTCCAAGTACTGACTAGTTTTTCAATCAGGTTTGCATTGTGTGTTGTTATCTTTTTGTAATCCCTTTTGCATAAGAGATTCCTCCTTTCCTACACTATTTACTTAAGCCACTTTTTGACATAACTCAGCACATTGACAGCATGCTCAGGTGGTCTCATCCATATCTTGTAGGTGAGGTCGGGATCTCGTTTTCCCATCCATTCCCAAACACCACCACTTACAAGAGTTAATACTGTCATCATCTAGTAGATGCCAGAAGAAGGAAGCCTGTGCCATCATGTCTGGGGACATGATTATCTACATTTCAGGGTGGAATCTACCTCAGATGTTTTAGTTTGGATCAGGTGTGTGCTTTTGATGCACATGCTCACACTTTCTTTCACAGGGCAGGATGGTCTTGCCTGGGCTGTGCAACTAGACTCCTTTGAAATGAGACCAAACCAGAATATGTTCTCTGTGAGCATAACTAACCAGGTCCAGCTGGTAGTGGGCTCTCAGCCAAGAAAACAGCCTTTTACATATTTTTCGCTATGCAACTGAATTTGTGTATTTCAAGTACATTTTTGCTAGAAGATGTAAGGTTTTCACAGCATGCAAGAAAGAAAGAAACAAAGAAGTTGCAGTAGCAAAAACCATCATTTAGCTTCAGAAACTGTGAAGAACATGTGTAATTAGGATTTTACAACAGTGTTATGCCCTATGAGAAATCAACAGCAATTGTGATGCAATATCTGGTTCTTCCAAAGATATACATCCCAAAACAAAAGCTACTAAGAACCAAAATGTAGACAGAATAGCAATGCATAAGAAGGAAAAGAGATATGTATGAACTCCTGAATTCTACATTTGTTTGTTTGTTTGTTTTTAGGTTTGGTTGGGGTTTTTTTTTTCTTCTATAGCAAAAAGTCAAAACTTAGCACAACAAATGTCTAATCCTATGCAATTTTTCTCTTTTAAAAATACTTTTTAAGCTTGGTGATGCATGATATCTATTTATCACTGCTAAGTGTCTCTGATATACTATCATGAGAAGCCAAAAAGCCCGATCCGACTGTGTAGTTAAAACCAGAAGCACTTAGGCAGCCCACCACTGTTTAATGGTGGCTTAAAATTTAAGGAAATGGTGGTAAGTAGTGATTGTGTCCCAGAAATAAGCTGTAACTATGGAAAGGCCTTATATGATGAGATTCCATATGTTATTTCAACTACCATCGGGTCACTACCTTTGCAGAAGATAGTGACTTGCTACCATACATAATAAAAGTGAGTGAAATCACAGTAACCAGAGAGGAAAAGGATGTTTCTGTACACTTCCAGAGCATGTATTGGCCATAAAAGGTGACAACTCATCCCTTTAATGTATGTAGGTATGGAAATCCCATTATATGCAGCATTTCATATTGCTGCCCTTCAGTACTATATGACTATTTTTATTGCTGCCTATGGCAAGCAAGTACCTCTGTCTCATTTTACACAACACCAGAGAAAAAGAATATCAGGTGCCCATATAGCCTCAGATGTAGGTGTCCAGTGCTGAAATCATAGTTCCTACTTTGATTTTCTCTGCATCTGCGCACACAACTTCCTGCAAGCAGAGACAAGCAGTGTCTGTCTGCGTTCTGCTTCAGCAGTTGTCAAAGTGCTGAAGTACATTGACTTTTGCTAAAGATCCAACTGAGGAGGCTATTTGTTGGCCCAGCAGAGTGAGATGGCTGCTTGCAAAAGATCTATGCATAACTTTATGCTTAGTTCCTCATCAGCATAATGGGGCTAACTCTCTGTGCGGGCCTCAGAGAGGAATTGAAAGTTTTAACAACATAGCCAACCAGTCTATGAAGTACTTGTGTATTACAGTGATAGAAATCATAAAATATACTTCAGGAAGTTAAAGTTAAGCACTATATAAACATTTACTGCAGCCAAGCTTTAATATTTTTAATATAGCTTGGGGAAGGAACAGCAAACAAATCTGGGTCTTGGAATAAAATGCAGCACCACTGCTTACGTGTTTCTTCTGTTGTAAAATCTAACAGAATTGGATTAAACATTATCACTTGCTCTTTAATCTTGGATTTACAAGGTGTTGGTTCCTTGACCTGATTTTAAAGGATTTAAAACTCAAACCTGTTATCCTTAATAGTGATTCAAACTTCAAAGCTTTGAAAGAGGAGGAGGAAATAAGATCTGCTGCATAGTCATTGAGATTAGAATTCTCAGTAAGTATTCATTCCTGTCATGTTCAGAAAGACCTATATGGCTACACGCTGGGAAACATGACATGCTGCTTGTGTAATTGAAATCTGAGAACTGAACAGGTAACTAGGAACTTGGGCTGTCCTGCTTGAAATTAAATGTGTACAACAATAATAACAGACAGATCTCAGGTTCAGGTTAGAAAACAAGGAATAACAGAATACTTAGCACAATATTTTCTGACATGCTGCTTAAAATTACTGTGGGGAAATAACAACCCTGTCCTGGAAGTCATCTTTTTCATTTCACTCCTACTCATTAAACAGAAGCTAAAAGTAGTTACTTAGGGCTTTTGTTCTTATTAAAAGGGGTTAACTGTGCTCCAAGGGGGAGAACTGTTAGCATTAGCAACAGAAAACTACAATGACATGAGCTTTTTTTGAGAGCCATCTTATTCATCAAAAATGCAGGAGCTATTGCAAGAACCGCAGGGCTCGAAAAGCAACAAAAACCACTTTGTTTACAAAGCTAGTTGTCTTTATCCTGTCACCATATCCACCAGCAATCTTCTTTTTCAGTTTTTAATTTGGACTGTGTTAAAGACGTTTCTCTGCAACTTCCAGTGCCATATTTTCTGAGCGAATCTCTTTTAAAATAGGTAATTTTCCCAAGTTCATATCACTGTCCTCTGGGGATTTCCCAAACTGAAAAGCATCATATTGCAAGCAGCTTTGGCACACATGAAATGGGCATTCCTATTTCCACTACAAAGTTTGAGCTGGTAACTAATCCCAGGCACATTCCCTGTCACGTACAACTCCAACACTAACTCTTGGCACAATATTAATCCCCCCTTCTGACTTAGCAGTATACATACTGGATAAAGACCTATCCCATACTTTCAGTTAAAATATTCTTAGAATATCACTGAGCTGGAAGAACTTGTGAAGTTTTAAGGGGTGAGCTTGGGAGTGTAGCTGCAGAGCTGTCACAAAGAACCGCTGAAGGAGGTTGTTACAATTACCAAACCTTAGCAACAATCGCGGTGCATTCAGTGAAGGATCAGATTACTCACAGAAAAGGTAGGTGCTTCTCTGGGTGCTGCTCGCCAGCAATTGGTGTGAAAAACTGGAAACCAGGCTAGCAGCAGCAAAGAACAGTGTTTGCTCTCTGGACATGGTGGTGGGTGGCAGAAGGGAGCAAGAGCTGGCTTCTCACGTGGCTATTGCCTAGGAAAACCAGTCACATTCCCATTTCAGCATCTGGCTGCTCATTCAAGTTCTCCAGTTACTGTGCAGAGGCATCAAGCATTACCATGAAGGCTTTGTATGAAGGATAAGAAAAGGAGGGAGAGAGGCAGACAGTGGGATAGAAGACGGGAGAGAATTTCAAGTGCCATGTGGCTTGTAAGAAGAAACCTTTTAACAAAAAGAAGCAAGAATTACAGGAAATTAAAACCTAGAAAGAAAGACCTGCAAAATATTAAAATTTCTTTTAAAAAATTCACCAAGCCCCCGACTAGCAGGATTTTTTTAGTTATATAAAATGTCTTAGTTCTTTTAATCATAGTAAATCTACAGTGTGGTACAGGATGAGGTAACACGATTTGGCACAGATTCTTAGAGTGAGACTAGGAAAAGGTTATGTCCTTCAGTAAGGGAATAAAAGGGGTTGCTAGTCAGTCGGATACTGCTTTTTTATTTCATTTCTCAAAGAACATAGGGCAGGTGCTGAGATATCAGTTTTTCTATACCATAATCTCTGAACAATCTTCTGTACTCCACAAGGTGTAATTTTACAGGAACATAATCAACATCCCTAAGTAAAGATGTGACGGAAAACACCAACAAAAACCCCCAAACCATTATATCACCTCAACAACAACCACCAAAAAACCCTACAAGCAAACAAACAAAAACAAACAAAAAAACCCCAACCCCCCCAAAAAACCAAAACCAACTCCTCAAAATTAGTTTGAGAGCTTTATGTTAGAATTGGCTCCATATCCAGAACACTTTTATTAAACATTACCATATATTATTAAAAAGAAAGGATGATCCTAACATTTCACAGAAAATAAAATGTTATCCACTGCAAATTTCACAAGTATAAAAATATTTTTCTCAGTTTCTGAAACCTTACAGGCATGAAAGACTCTGAATTTCTACTTCTGTCAAAGTTCTGAAACTTAAGGTCTATTTTTTTCCTACTAATTTCCACGTATTTTGTGTAAACATGTTTTCCCAGATGTCTTTGTTTTTTCATAATTTTAGCTATTATAATTTAATTTTTGACCTTGATCAGAAGTCAACAAAATATAATTTGCATAATGACTCCTCCCCCCAAATTCCTGAAAGCTAACCTTTTCCTTTAAAAAAATCAATTTATATGCAAATTATCACATATCTTTCTATAGCCCTAAATATTTCTCCATGCAAACCCTTTCAGCACAGTTCTTCAGTATACCTGAACCCACTGAGAGGGCATTGATTTTGGTAATTCCAGTTTTCCTGCTTTCACCAAGACTTCCTGAGAGAGGGAAACCAGCAAAATTACCAAGGCAAGAATAAGCCCCCAACAAAACACTCCATTTTTTTCTTTAATGTAAATACTGCTGAAATACATGTATGGAAAGAACTGAAATGGACACTAAGCCCCGAAAGAAGCTATTGATACTAGAATCCTATGAAATAGGAAGCACAAAAGGATTCCCAATTGCACACTGAAACCCATACCAAATGCTGAATGGCAATCAAACTTGATAGCAAATCATCTAACCCTGCACCAAGTAACCATCAAGTAACCCTGCAATGAGCTCCCATGGCAATGCATTCAGAGATGCTCCCTTTAATGTGAAGAAAAGTGTGGATTTCTTTGATTGCAACTGTTCAGACTCTACTTTCTAAGGATTTGAGAACTTGTAGGAATATAATTTTGAGTTGTGGTAAACAACTAGGAGTCCAAGATAAGATATAAGGTTACAATTAGATGTTGAATTAAAAATATAACCTTCAATAAGAGCACAATATGTACAAAAGTACAAAATAATAAAGTATATTACAAGGAATGCAATAGAATCACAGACTTATAAAATCATAGATTCATAGAATGGCCTGGATTGGGAGGAAAATTAAAGATCATCTAGTTCCAACCCCTCTGCTGTGGACAGGGACACCTTCCACTACACCAGGTTTCTCAGATTCCCATCGAACCTGGCCTTGAACACCTCCCGGGATCAGGCATCCACAAATTCTCTGGACAACCTGTTCCAGTGCTTCACCACCCTCATGGTAAAGAACTTTTTCCTGATATCTAATCTAAACCTCCTGTCTTTATATATGAACCCTTGGGAACACACTCCATACAATCTTTTCCATACATTCTCTTAAGGTACTAGCAAGCTGCAATTAGATCACCCCAAAGCCTTCTCTTTTTCAGGCTGAACAATCCCAATTTTCTCAGTCTTTCCTTGTAGGAGAGGTGCTCCATCCCTCTGATTAACTTGGTGGCCTCCTCTGGACTCACTCCAGCAGGTCCATGTCCTTCCTGTGCTGGGACCCCAGAGCTGGGTGCAGCATTCCAGGTGGGATCTCAGCAGAGCAGAGCAGAGGGGCAGAATCCCCTCCCTCCCCTGCTGACCACACTTCCTGTGGTGCAGCCCAGGACACATTTGGCTCTCTGGGCTGTAAGCACCCATGGCTTGGTCATGTCCAGCCTCTCACCCACCAGCAGCCCCAAGTCCTTCTGAGCAGGGCTGTTCTCCAGCTGTTCATCCCCAGCCTGTGCTGATGACAGGGGTTGCCCTGACCCAGGTGCAGCACCTTGAACTTGGTCTTGTTAAACCTCATGAGGTTCCCATAGGCCCATGTTTCAGCTTGTCCAGGTTCCTCTGGAGGGCCTCCTGTCCTTCAGGTGTGCCAACTGCATTTCAGTTTGGTGTGCTCTGCAGCCTCTCTTAGGGTGCACTTAAGCCCTTCATAATTAATAAAGGTATTAAAACACACTGGCTCCTGTAGATTTTCTTTCTTTTTGACACATTTTAAGTAGCTCTTTGACTGATTTTCATTCCATGTGTTTTGTTATCTCAACTTTTTTGGAAGTCTTGAAGCATAAGCATACTACTCCTATTGCTCTGTTTTAGACACAGCTACCCATAGACAACCTCTACTTCTACCAGGAATAATTTCCTTTTTTTGGTTCTTATTCTGCCCCTAATTTAAGAATGCCTGACTGTAGCTGAACCATATAGGATCTCTCATTGTCTACTCATTACTGTAATTCTGGTCATGAATTATCGTTAGGTCACAGCAGCGGTGCTATACACAGCTCTACCTATTCTGTCACATCTGCCAATCTTGTGGGTGCCCTGAGGCACCCCAAATGGGCACAAATAGGCAAGAAGGGCACCTGAATCTAGTCTCAGGTCTCTTCTGACTAAAATCATGCCATAGGTACAATGTCACATACAGACACCAGCTGCTAAATACCCAAATGCAGACACCTACAGAATAGAGCTGGATGTTACCTGGAAGGGAGGCCGATCTGTGTTTGGGAAGAGGGGACTGGCATCGGTCAGCGGGTGGGGAGCAATTGCATTGTGCATCACTTTCTTTTCCCCTTTAATGATCATTATTATTATAATTTACCATTATCACTGTATTTTACTTTATTCTGAATTATGAAACTGTTCTCATCTCAACATACAAGCTTTACTTTGATTCTCCTCCCCACTCCACCAGGGTGGGGGGGGGAGAAAGAGGGATTAAGTGAGGGGCTGCATGGTGTTTCATCTCCAGCTGGTATTAAAACTATGACAACTTGTCACCAAGAAAAGTTTATGGGTGCAAGCTGATGTTTTAGGGAGATACTCATCAGTTAGGATGTTTCCCTCACTGCTGTGAGTAAAGTCTCAGCAGAGGGAGTTTGTAGAATCCAAGATGCTTGATATAGACAAGAACTGATATGAGCTTCAAGAACAACAACCATTTCTATTATGTTAATGTTATGTGATATAGCATTTTAAGTACAGTAATCTAATGGGTTCAGTCTTAGATGTCAATATGTTTGTCTGCCCTAGAGTATTCAAATAACTTAATATGTACTTGGCAGTATTATGAAACATCCACAGCAACAAAGGGTAAAGGCATAGAGCAGTATAACAGAAAGTGCTTGGCAGTGGCCTTTATCAGTCTGCATCTTCATTTCATATTAATTTCCTTAAAATACATTTAAGGGGGTAAGAAGAACAATGAAATTAACTTTGAAGAGGTAACCTACTTAAAAAGAAAAAAAAGTTGTTTTACCTGGAAGCATTTCTTGGTACTGTCTTCCATATAAGTTGTTCTCCAATGTCAACATGCAAAAGAGTTTTCAGCACCAAAGCTAGTCTGATCTACCTTCAAAAATAACACGGAATGACCTCTACATTGCAATACCTGTGCAACCAGCAGAATGGCTCCGAGTGAACAGAGATTTTCAGTCTCATCAGTAAAGTGGGCAAGAGAGGAAAACACTAATTTTAGTAATGTTTCCATGTCTTAATAAATACATGCTGTAAAGCCACAACCAACTGAGGTATTCAGGGAGAGTATCCACATTAAAGAATACCTCTTGTATGGTTATCATGGCAAAGCATTTCTGAAAGATAAGAAAGGGTGCTAAGCATCACTTTTGGTTACAGTGTGGTCAGGTCCCTCTCAATATAAATTAAGTTTATTTCTAGCATTTTATTTGAGAAGAATGTCAGCTATTCAGGCTCAAATGTAATTGCATTTAAAAAGTACTTATCAAGTATGAGCAACTACTGTTTCTCAAAAACAACCCAAAAAACAAACCCTTAAAGAAAATCCCAAATGCAGGCAAATTGCCATAATAGTGGGCATTTCTGTTCTTCAGCCCTATGGAATATAGATGGTACTGAATAGAGGCCTTTTAATGGCTGGCCCTTGTAAAGATTTGTGGAGAGATCCAAAATCCAGCTACTCACAGTGGGAGAAGTGACACCTCTGGTAAATGATATGCAAAACACATATCCCGTTGACCTTACTCAGCACCAGGTTAATCAATGGCAAACCCAATGGACAGTATTCATCTGTCTTTTGGGACATCCGAGCCAATTCCAGAAGACTGAGTACAAGAAATTTGGAGATGGAGTGGGATTTCTGACAGCATAAAATATTACATGAGAACCCTATAGTTAGGAGAATGTTTCCCACAGTAGAAAATGCCAAGGAATGAAAGGAGGCTGAACTGTTAGTCCTTTCTTTGGCTTGGCCTTCCTATACATAGGTTCCCTCTCTGATTTCTCTGTACAACCACACAGCTTCAAGAGAACGAACACCAGTCCCCCAGTATTGAAACACCAACATCCTCAGGACCTGAGCAATATAGAGCTACACCTATGTGTACCAAAGTAGGTACAGAAGGCAGGTTTTCCTAGCAAAGTGCTTCAGCTATCAACAGTTACAGCAGGAGCACCACGAGGGGAAGCAGAAATCACCATGGCCTTTTTGGGGAGCCACATTAGGTAGCATTAGGGATGCTCCACAATTAACCATTATCTGCAACTTCTGGTGATTTGGAGGAGTATCTATGCTTTGTGATTCTGATTTGGTCTGTGCTGTTTTGAGGGGTATGGAAGTACAAGAGTTGAAGGTCAGAAAGTAAGGTGTCTATGACGGAAGCTCTATTTCTCCAAGCACAGGGCAGAAAAATCATGTAAAATCTTGGAATCACAATTTTGAATGCACATGCTTAAATGCTGTCAAATCCTTTTATTGGATCTTGCTTTAAAAAAAGCCCAAACCACCTTGTAAGACATTGCATCTGGGGGCTGTGACTATTCATATCTTTTATAAGTGGGCACAAACAAACTTCCACCAGTGGGTTGGTATCTTCAAGGGAAAATCACTTCGTTTTGTTCTCCTTATTTTATATGACACCATCAGTTTAAAAAAGAACTAATGTAGAAAAGGACTAGTGTAAAAGAGAACTGTGAAAGTTCAAAAGGCATAAACTGTTCTTCATAAGTATAAAATTTTTCATCAAAATTTTGGAGCTTCCTAGGCCTCTGAGACCCTCTTGACCTATAGTGCAGTCACTGGAAATGTCAGCACAGAGAGTCGAGTTTTGTATTTCAAAAATCTGCTGCCAAACTCCAGTAACTGCTCCTTGTCTTTTGGAATGGCTCTACCAGACATATTTTGCCCGCTTCTCTGTATTCCTGAAATATCACTTTCAGCATGGAAGTTCAGACAATTTTTTTTAGTATAAAATTAGGATCTAGTGACTTTTACATTTAAAAATATAATCCAAAGGATTTCATTCCCATATTAACAAGTCTGTCCGAATGCTTGAATTCTCACCATGAGTATGCAAAGATAGGAAATGTCTTTTCATTATACATGAAATACATGAAGTCTTCTACCACAGATGAGGCCTTTTCATATAATTTGTTATTTACAAGTATGAAAGCACCTTCCAGTACTTCCCAACAATGTACAACAGCAGGAAGCTGATTTGCTGGATTGAAAATATTTTACCTGGACTTGGTCCAAATGACTCAGAGGCATATTAGAGCCAGGGAGGATACACATTTCAGAAGTTAACCAGGATGAAAGCAACACTGTGTTTTTGCACAATAAGTGGTTTTGAAGTGCCATTCATGAACAACAAGTACACGTAAGATTCCCTTCTGCATAAACTCTTTCACCAGCTACCAGCTGATTGCTAGCTGCAGACTAACTCCTAGCTATGATTCATAGCCAAAAAATGCAAATACTACGCAAACTTTAAATCCCCTACCAAGAAATATTTCTGTATTTTTGTTCTTTATACTACACATAAATACTACATATACAGAAAGTAATATATTTACAGTATTTGGCTCTATACCTTTAAAGAGGGAGGAGAAAGAACTATTTAATATTACATTCCATATTGGTGCAAATCCAGGAGAGTAGCAACTGGACATATATTGATCTGGAAACAAAAGAGCAGTAAATTCAACCATGGAGCAAGGCTCTGTAAGAATCTTCCATCAGGACTGGGAGTGGTAAAGGGAAGGGATCATCCTGCTAGCAGCTGGTTCCTGTATTTCAGGTCACAGGTTTCAAGCATCTTACAACGTAGCCATGGGAAAAGAAGAAGAATTTCCCAGTAAACAGAATAAATTAGACTATTTCAATTGGAAGGGACCTACAATGATCATCTAGTCCAAATGCAGTGTTTGCATCGTTGCAAGAAGCCTCTTCCTTTTAATTCAGTGGAAAATTATACTAACAGATGGAAAACATTTTGAGGAAGTAAACAAAACTTGACCTTCTTTCCTATGAACAGCAGCATGGGAACAGCATGACTAAGGAAAAAAAAAATAAAACAACACTAAAATAAATTTTAGTCCTGCCTTCTATATAAAAGAAAGATTTTTTTTTCCTTATCATGGGATTGTTCACATACTACTCCTCACTAGCTGACTTTGACTTCCTCATAGAATTAAATTCCTGTTCTTTTAAATTATTAGTAATTTAGAGAACTCATTTAATTTAGTTCTGAACTAAATGACACTGGCTTCTTTACACCTTAATATTATCCTTTGCATCTGTGATAGTTACCCTATAATAACAACGCAACTTTTGACAGTGAAACCCTAAATTATATTTACAATCTCTGCTAGAGAGAAACCAATTACAAGACCAGTTCTAAAACTGTCCTCTTCTACCAAATCAGAGTGTACATGCATGAAAATGTGCTGTCTCAATAATCACCTGTTTTTACAGAAAAAGAAAGAGTTTTCTCACAGAGGTAAGGCATTCAATGTTCATTTTTCACCCTATTTTTCCCTTTTCTCTACTTTTCCAGAAATTCCTGGTGTATAGTTTCCTATGATGAAAAGTGAAGACTGAAAAATATTGAAAACATGGAATTTTGTCAAAACTCTCATATTAAGTCAGCAATGCAAATGACAGGCTGTTTTCCTAAAACTTAAACAGACAAAGAGCTGGATCTGAACAGATGCTTTAAAATTGTTTATTTGCAATTTGAAGAACAAGCACAAATCTTCCCACCTTCCTATAAGCATTCATGGGATGGAATCCCTTTGAAATGACACTATTCACAAACTACAAAACTAAAAAACTGCTGTCTTGGATGGAATGTAGCTGCACCTCTTGAAAAATTAAGCATTTATATAAAATTTTGCTTTCTGCCTTGACATCTATTTTTGTTTCGTTCTTCAAAACCTTTATGTACTGGACCCTAGTGCCAATGACACACAGACTACGAAAGCAAAATAACTGGAGGGACCTGACTTTTCAGTGAGAAGGCTGAAGTTTTAATTTCTTCCTCAATCATTGTCCAAGACATCTTAAAACCAAGTAATTACTGATTTTCCAGATAATTTTTATTTGAATACTGTATTTTCACCATCTCAGCTAGGAGGCCAAACTGTAAAAGATGCCTGAAAATGACATAATTTTCTGGTATTTTAACTCCTGCTTTAACTGTCCCTTCCAAGTCAAAGGTCACCTCCAAAAGATGGCTCAGAAAGGAGATTCTGAAAGCTTTCTCTCAGTTACTTCAAACTGAAATCCGAGAAGTGGAAAACAAGACTTTGTGGGTAGCCTCAATGTGAAAAATTTACTGTGTATGCAGGTCAGAAAATCAATGCAGCCCACAACTTACTGCTGTGAACTTTCACTCTTTTAACTGTTTTGTGTTCAGATAGAACATTCATTAGGGATGTTTCACTGAATACAAAGATTCCCAAACACCAATGGAAAACAAATTTATTCTTTCAGCAATTTATATGCTTACTGGTTGTCTATGTAGAAGCCTATTCACTTACAGGTAAAATATAGTCAGATATTAAGAATGTTCTAATGACACATTTAATTTCTCCTTAAAATTTCATCTTAGCCTCATCCTGAAGAGCTGAGAAATACTTACTGCTTTTTCAGGACCAGGCTTCAAATTTTTTCTTTATCCTGTAAACCATAATGATATCAAAACCAAAAATTTACAAACACTTATTTACCATTTGAATCCTACAAAGTCTCCAGCTTTTACTAGCCTATAGTGTCTTTAAAAAGTAGTAATTCAGACCCTAAGATAATCAAATTTTCAGTGAAGGTCTCTACTGACCTCAGTATTGCTGTATTCCTAGGGTGAGAACAACTGAAATGCTTCCCCTCACCTACCCCACTAAGACACGTGCTTTTGTGAATATGTTTCACTCCTTTCTCTCACTCCTCTTTAATGAGAAGCTTTTACACTGTGGATTGCCCAGGGGAAAAGCGCTGTGGTTTTGGCTCACTCAGGGTTCTTACACCATGCACTGCTGCTATCCACTGCATCTCCCCTCTTAGAGGTCTCTCTATTAGCACTACTCCTACACAAAACCTCACATCAACCAGTGTGCCAGCCTGCTTCTCTCACCAAGCTCAGTGCTTTTCTCTATTAAGTCAAATCAGGAAAAAAACTTAGACCCACAATTTTCTTGTACAGAATGACAACTTACTGTGCTGGGGATATTCAGCCACAGGCATACAAAATCTAAGGATTTAAGTTCTTTCTGTTTGTATTTTTACTTTTCTGTGTCAGCATTTCCATTAAAAATGCTGCAAACCAGCAAAGCTTTTAGTGCATCTATCTGTGAAGGTGCTCAGTGCAGCTCCTGCAGAGTTCACAACTCATTAAAACAAATTACAGTCTCAGACATACATTGTCTCCACTTAGCTTCCTAATAATGTAGACAGAAAACAAGGGGAAACAACAGCATAACCCCCATGCATAGCTACTGAGCTTGTCTTTTTCCCCAGCTGTGCCCTGTTTCTGTGATGGCTGCAGTTTAGGTTAGAAACTCAGTTCAATTCGTAATGTGTGAAAGAGAAGGATTTTAATCCTCCTTTCCGTGAAAACAGGACCTCAACTGCAGGCCTAACTTCTATAATCCTTCGGGTTTATATACTTCTACTTTTTAAAAAAGAAAATATCTCCCTTCAGCAGAAAAAAAATCCTGAAAAAAGTTCCTGAAGTTGGATTGTTAGAAAGTGTGGACATAAAATTTGAAGAAAATACTGAGGTTTTAGAAAAAGAAAAACCCCAAAATTTTATGGTATCTTTCACTAATATAAATCTATAAAATGCTAAAGAAGACACAAAATGCAGTATATACATAAAATGAAGCCAGCCTTCAGTGAGGGAGTCCTCATCACGACTGGTGTCTGATTGTGTTTTTGTGTTGCCAAAGCACCTTTGTTGCGACCATTGCTTCAGAAAGTAATTAAAAGTACACTTACATGATTAGGTCAATAAGCTGTCTGTCCTGAACTCATCTGAAATATGCTGGGTTAATATGCCAAATTCACCTGGATGCCCACCAGTCTGTTAGAGCAAAACACAGCTTTCTGGATGGGATATGCAGCTGGTGTGTGACAGATTTTTTTTCCCCTTCAATGCAAAAGCAAACAGCTTATTTTAAATTCTTTCCAGCTGAAATCTTCAGACTATAGGAAATGGCTAGGATCAGCTTCTTATATCTTCAGTTATAACTCAACATTACTTGTTTGACTTAGCACCAAATGACATTGAAGCACTCTTAAGTCACTGGAGATGGGATTTATCTCATCCACCTGTAGATCATTGTAGACACCTGCAACAAGTTTAGTTTTCCAGACCTCTTTTTTTTGTGTTAGTGAGAAGTAGGAACTTTTATAGGGCTATTAAAGTGCTTTGTACCAGATGTCTACCTAAGAAAGAAGGGGAACAGCACTCGAGAAGTACCTATTCTTTTTCTGTAAAGGAACCTTGAATGACTACTTCAGATACTGCCAACACATTAGAGATGTCTACACAGACGAGACATTTCTTCCCATGGATTTTTGTTGAAAGAGAAAAGAGAGCTTTTGAATTTCCTCCCATGTTTCCTGAGTCAATGAGTATTTACAGTACCTTTCACAGCAGAGTCAAGCAGGTTAATTTGAACAACTGATTTCGGAAGCTGCTCTCACTTCACCAGCAGTTTGCTACCAGCACTCTCCAGATGACACTGGGGACTGGAAATTTCAGCTACTGACCCTCTGGAACTGATTTCTCATCTGCTACCTTTACTCTTTGTGCACTTGTCTTCATTCTTAGAATGCACCTGACTGTTACACCAGGGTGTGCAGAAAAAATGCAGTCCAACTTGAAATCATCTATAACACCTCCTAAACCTTTTTTATTTTGAAGAAAATGTCTAGAAAAAATAAAAATGGTAGTGTCCATTCTTCTGCACCATTATATTCTCTTTTATTACTACAACATCACTTCTCCCAATTAAATCAGACGTGAATAAAGAGGTAAACCTAATTATAAAATAAATATAAAATGGAGAAATATTATTCTCATAACTTCTATTTTTTGAGTAATTTCTGTCTGAATTTCTGGTTCTGGCACTGCATTTATGACTAGCCTTGTACTAAATATGTACAGACAGAATGTATTTTAAAATCACATGCAAGCAGACAGTTCCTTCCACCAATATAATAGTATATTGGCAACTTGGGAATCAAAGGGAATCTTGGGTAATGATCATTTAGCGTTGCTTTTCTTTTAGAAATGCATCTCTTGATTCAACAAGGGAAAACAGACAAAATGTGATAAATCTCTATGTTGGTTTTATTTGGCTTATTTATTTTTTTATGCAGCCTTCAAGTTGATTTACAACATTACATTAAAATAACTTGGTGGTGGCAGTCTTTGTTGCAAAACAAATGGATCAAATTAACCATCCTGTGTACTACAACTCTGGACAACAAAGTGCCAAACAGTACATAGGTGGGTTCAGCACTTTTTAAATGCTGTGTATATACCTTAATGTTTACTTCAGCCACTGATTGATTAGGCTACAGTTATCATGCAAGAGGATTGACTCCATTACAAGGAAAAAGAAGGATAAAAACCCCAGCTATCAAGTACTTGGACCTCTATTAATACCATCTGAGAAACACTTGGTATAAATGAGACCCTGAAATGAGGGACAAAGGTGAATTTTTTCAATGCTAGTAATTAATTCTTGCTTTGCATAGGGTAATTGAGGGCAATCACAGAATATTGCATGTCATTTCATTATTGGGCCATCAGATGGACTTCTACTTACATACCCTGGTAAATGTGTTAAATACCTTGGCTGCTGTACCCATGTTGAAGATAAAAGCCTCCTTAACCTTCCTGTCAGGCCCACCTTCCTTTTAAATATTGCCATTTCCCTTTTAGCTTTTTTTTTCAGACTAAAAAAAGAAATAAAGAAACAAAATGCTAAACCTCATGCTTTCCTTTGTTTTCATATGAAAAAAGAGTAAGAAAATAAAATCATTTTGGAACAGCACAAAACATGAAAGAATACAAAGAACATAACTGTTCTTTATGAATATAAAGAACAATTACACTGATAGTTTAAGTCCCTTGTTCTGCCAAGTTTGACATACACATTTTTAAAAAGACCTGTTAGTGATCCACTCAGTTGTGATACTTTCAAGGTCACCATACATTGGTTGATTGAATATACATGTAAATTTCTCCAGGACAATTTGTGGGGCATAGAGATATGCCTGCTTCTTCAGAATTTTGACGCAAAACTTACATTCCATGTGATTAAGAGTACCTTCAGTTAAATCCTGACATTATTTCAGTTACTTCAAAGTAGATTATTATACAGTGGCACCAGATTCACCAGTGGCACCTGCCTTTCAGGAGTTTAAATAAAGAACATAACTTCTTTAGATTGTTTGTACAATATGGAGTTTCTGCATTCTGTTGAAATATAAGTTCTGAATCTCTGGAAGTGCATTTCTTTCTCCTCATTGGCTTCTTGGGGCTCCAGGGAAAAGGTTTTCTGACTTCCATATTTTGAAGAGATGCCTAAATTACATCGAATTAACTTAGGTTTCAGTGCATCAATGAAGAGAAAATGATTCCTGTGATTAAAGTCCTTCTAAAATAAATATAGCCTAAGTATAGTGCTTTGAAATGTTTCTATATAGTTTGCAATATCTTGCAGTGCTGTACTATTTGTGACCATGCCAGACAGCACATGGTGGTGCAATCAGAGAATTGTAGTTGGTATCATAGATAATGAACAGCAGAATGTGGATAAAGTACGACTTTCTTTACCATTGTAACACAGGAATTTTTGTCACATTATTTTCAAATAAAGTGAGCAGTATTTGAGCCCATACTCCCTTTGTGCCACAGAGACAACAGCACAGCCTGGGTCACCTGAGAACACAGAATCACCGAGTATCTTGAGTTGGAAGGAAACTACCTGGATCATCAAAGGCCACCTCCTGGCCCTGCACAAGTCAACCCCAAGAATCATACCATGTGCCTTGTCCAAACAATTCCTGAACTTTGTCAGGCTTGTTGCCAGGACCACTTCCTGCTGTTCCAGTGCACAGACATTTCTTAATATCTAACCTAAATCTTCCCTGACACTGTCACTTCCTGACATTCCCTTGGATCCTCTGCCACTGGTCACCAGAGAGAAGAGATCAGTGCCTGTCCCCCTGCTTACCCTTGTGAGGATATTGAAGTTCACAATATGGTTTCTCCTCAGTCTCTTCTTCTGCAGGCTGAACAAGCCAAGTGACCTCAGAGCTCATTGTTTTTAATATTATCAGTAGCACATTTCATTCATCTTCAGTTAAAATGACATCCATTTTTTTCATATAATGTTACAGGTATTTTTGTTTTGTTGTTATCTAGATTCATGTAAATAACTTCATTATTCAAATTGAAACAAAAAACTAAATAAAAATGTTTTAGCAAATTTCTCAAAAGGGAATTATTTTGCAAAATGACTACCATATCTTACATATCTTATATTACATATCTTGATGATTTCAGTAATAAGAAAGGGAAGTGAATTAGTTTCATTTTCAGCACTAATCTCTTCTATTTGCTTAAAAAAACGCACAGTTTTGAAGATGTCAGGGAAGATTAACCCACCCCATTTATCACAATTACCAGAGAGGAACATTTCCTTGATAAAGCTGACTTACTATTTTTTTCCGTGTACTAAAGGTTGTTCTCCTCAGGCCTCACTGAACCTTCCAAGCTGTTTTTCTGGTACTTCCAAATAGCAGGTATTATGTAAAACAACATCCTGTATTCTCCACTACAATTTTTAAAATCCTTCATTCCCATGAAATGAGTTTTCATGTGCTCCAACAATACACCCTCACATAAGACTAACACATCTTTTTCCCACCATAGTATTGCCATGGGTTTCAATAGAAACTTCACCTTTTAAAACAGAAAACTGAATTAAACACTACATGTTTTTCTAGGAAAGAAAAAAATGCTAAAACTACTATTTCTAAAACATGACCATAATGTGCATTTATTTGTTAAATAGCATTAAGTTCTTCCTCTTCTTGCCAAAAAGGCTTTTGTTTGAATGTATAAAAAAGAAAAATATGCCTTGATCTCTCAGACTTTGAGACTGAGGCCTTATAAAACCATAATACCACTAGTACACCCTCTTGTTAATACACTGCTGAAAGATTGTTCAATTTGTTTTTAAACTTAACCTAAATCAGCCATCAATGAAAGACAGAGGAGCAGGGGTAAGACTATTTGATTCAAATGAGTTTTATATCACAGGAAATTTTCTGACGAGGTGGGGAGGTGTGTGTCCACAAGAAGAATGTGAAAAACTTTCAGAGCATCATAGTCTCTGGTATGCCTCTCTTTTGTAAATTATACAAGACATCGATTCTGAAAGTAAGGCTGTCAAAACTGCCTGGTACCAGCATACAAGTGACTCTAAATTAATCACAGATTTTCGATCATCCTATCACTGGAGCAGCATCAGTAAGGAATAACCAACTAGTTCGGTCTGTCATCAGTTGTGAGAAATGAAAAACTGGAAAACACACCTATCAAATGGACCTTGAATATAAATCCTTTCTGAGGACCTCAATATTATTCTCAGCCTGACAGGCCCACCTTGGCTGAAGGATTTATAGAGTGTCTGCTTGCAGCAGAGGCAACGGAGCATAATTACCTGGATTGAGTATTGCTCTAAAATAGCACAACGGAGGATAACATTTATGAATCACAATTAGTATGAACCCTTCCACACAGGAGAATCATGGAGCTGCTGTTCATCAGTGCCACAAAATAAAGGCACAAAATGATCCACAGAGGATTGCAGGCCCTCTCCCCAGTTTGAGAAAAAAAAGAACAAATTACCAGAATTTTAGTTGAAACCTAGACTCTAAACAATATCATTAATTGAATGTCAGCATTAACCACATGCTACTGTTGATTTTTAAAAAATTGTTTAGGAGAAAAGGGACAGTACCTGTTACTAAACATTTATTTCCCTGATAACAATGCAACTTCTCAGATAAATGCAGGGATGTTGATATGTGTATGCATATTTATCTGCACACAAATATGTACATATAGGCACCAATTAGTAATTAAGAAATTGTAATTCAGTCATTATAAATGGAATTAAGAAACCCTCTCCGTACTGTTCTTTGATATCACATGGGAGAGATGTATCAGATATCTTTTTCTAGTTTCCTTCCATAGGAAGCAGTGACAAAAATAGCCTGGAAGGAAATAAATATGTGCCCTTCAGCAATGGCCAGAGGAAAGACGGTACTGGCAGCAACTCTGTCATTTCCCAGAGGCATGGTGTCTCTCTCAGATAATAAATAATAAGTAACAATATTACTGCAAAGATTGCATGTACTTCTTCATCTGTGAGAGTCAAAAGAGCTACCATCAGTCCCTGGCTCCACACAAATGATCCAAGGAAGAGTTTCACCTCCTTGTTTCTGTTCTCTGTAAGTAGTAATTTCATATGTAGAGAGGATGCCACAAGAAAGAAAAGATTTTCAGGAAACTTCAATTAAAAAAGATGATGAGAAACTGTATGACAGGGCATAACTGAACTTTAATAAACAGATGCACAAGTAGTCTAATAAGCTGATTGTATAGCTTCTGTCAGTTAATTATCCTAAAATATCAGTATTTAATGAGGAAAGAAAAAGAAACCAGTTGCTGTTCCTAAGTCTTGTGTTCACAACACTTAAGATTACCACAGAGAGTAAGTTAAAAAGGCCAGAAGAGAGTAAGTTAAAGAGATCAGAAGACTACCCTAAAAAATAAATGGTGGGGATCAACAAGGGTTGAATACTCAAGTTGATTTCCTGGGTCTCTTTTATTTAGTAATATAGATGTGTTTGATAGTGAAGGCTATGTCTAACAGCATTCAACAACAGTATGCAGCACTATGAAAAAGTAAATGTATTTTCCCATTTATGCAAAGTTGGATATTTCCCAAACACAACAAAAAGTTAACTGTATTTTGGGCTAAATTTGATCAGAAAATTAGCATTAGCCATGGACAAAAAAAAAAAAAAGTAAAAGTTAAATTATTTTTAAAGAAATGGGCTCAATTTACTCTTTTTCTTAAACAGGATTAATTTTCATTTGCATGGAGAGAAATATTTAAAAAACCAAAGTAATATCAATTAAGAAATTTTAATTGTATTTAAAAATATTTTGTCTTTCAATTCATTATTTTTTTGAAGGTGAGGGAAAGAGAGGGCCCATTCTTTTAACCAAAAGAAAAGCATTATGCTATTTGAATATCTAACACTGTTAACTACACGGAAGTCCTCATTTTCCTGCTTATAGGGACAAAGCTCTCAAAAATAAGAATCATGAGCCCCAGTACAACCTGGGATGTTCTAGGACTTCTTCCAGCCATTACTTTTGGGTAGCAGTGTAGCTTTGAGAACCATAAAGTGCTCCCTTCGAAGGCAGCAGTAAGAGTTTCAGCTCTCAGGATTAACAGTCGCTCCTCATTATCTCCATATTGAGCTGCACTAATGAGTCACCGTTTGGGTTAGCCTGAGCCATCTTCCACGGTGACTTAAATTAATACAGCTGGTTTGCCCTGGAACAGAGTGGGAGGACTCCCACAAGCTGTTATTGGGCCTCAGCTGTGGGGGCTGTAATGATTACCTAGAGAAGCAGCAATAAACAGCTGTGAAAAGTAAATTCAAACTGTTCTAGCTAGATCTTGTTTGTTTCTGCACTAACTTCATCAGTATCATCCTAAGTACAGATGAGTTCTTAGGATTTCATTCATCCAAAGACTGGGAAGGCTGGCCCAACCTTTCTTAGTTTATAGAACACAATGAGATCACAGTCTATTGCTTCAGGGGGAAAACAGCGAAAGATCAGTTTTATGATGGAGATTTAATAGATTTGACATGGCCATAGGGCATACCTGGTTTCTAACTTTCATCTTACAGCACGTTTTTTTCTTTAATAGTGTGCAACTATAAAAGTAAATTTTCGCTTTTAAAGTAAAGGAAGATGTGAAGCTGCAATAGCAACAAGTTGCTAGAAGTCCATGGAGAAGATTTTGGAAAGAAACATGAATTCCTTAACTCATACCCTAGAGAAATCCCAAACCTCAAAGTTTCAAGACCTTATTTGTTAAAAGCACAGAGAAACAATAAACCTCAGCAGGGAGGAAGGAGCAAGTTGTGAAACTTTAACAAGATCTCCAAGGAAGCTTAGACAAAAAGGTAAGAATCAATGTTGCTAAGACTTAAAAAAAAAAAAAATTAGAGGTAAAGTTTCATTTTCATGGGTTACATCTGAACCCTGCATAACCTGGCCAAATTCTTGAGTTCTCAATAAAATATCTTTCTTTAATTGGACAGGTTTAAAATGACTAACATTTTTTTAGACATTCTATTAATCAGAACTTTGAGAAGCAAAAGTAGAGCAGAACGTGCTACAAATTGAAATAACTGAATTCTGTATAGCCCTGTAGGTTCTTTTATTGTTACTGCACTAGTTGGTGCTTTTTAGTTATTTATTGTTACTGCTGTGATTATCTACTACTTTATGAAGACTGTAAGGCTTGCACATATAAAATACACGAATCCACCGTGCAACTACTCCATATGTTATGCATAATTGAGTTGAAAGAGTTAATCCAGAAGGTTTAACCATTTCATCATTCAACTAAAAGGAATCTTTTAATTGTTTAAAATAAAATAAAATAAAATATGTATAAGGTCTGAGAACCTTTCCTCCTTCCCGCAACCCTCCCCAGTGCAAACCTATCAGTGCCTGGTAATTTGTTAGCATCAGTACAGCTAGCAGGACCATGATATTTAAATGAGGGAAACAAAAGACAAAAATGTCTCTTCCTCATAATTTTACATGCACTTAAGCCTTTAGAGCTCTTTGCCTGGAAATATAAAGATTAATGCATTTAAAACCAAACTTACAAAAAAGTAAAAATCTTCTTGTACTGTTACTGTAGGATGCACTCAATATTTCGTGACTGAAGCTTGGCAAAAAGTACCTTTGTGCTTTGCTGGCAAATCACATCAAAAAATGAAGAATCAATTTGTACTGAATGTTTCATTAATTTTTAATCAGGGAAAAATATACTTCATGTTGAACGTAAGATCTCATTTTAAAAATTAACTCAAAAATTCAGTGAATAAAAATGAAAGAAATTTAAATAAAAAATAATCTTGGAATGAAGATTGAAAACCGTTCAAAACAAAAATTTTCAGTTTAGGACCAGCCCCAAATTCTAAGTCAACTTAATGGTATATTATCTGTAAAGAATAGAACTAAGTCAAATCTGTTCTGTCATGTATGCTTAAGCTGAATGAAAATTATTTTTAATAATTTGGTTTTATATTGTTTTATTTTGAATTATTTTTTAAGATGCTTTTCCTGAAATTCTGTGTATAGAAAATGCTATTTATTCAGACAGGAAGGTTGGTTTAGCAAACTTTTGACTAAATTTCCATCCAAATTCCCATAGGTACAAGGAGGACTTCTGGATGCATTCAAATTTTTTGACAAGTAGAAGGTAGTCAAATTCTTTCTTTACTCAACCCCTCCTATCTTTCTGCTTGCTTTTAGATCTGTATGGAAGTCCCACTGGCTTATAAAGAGTTAAACAGAATTTTAACATAAAGAATTTTATGTTAAAGAATTTTAACATAAGACAATCAGCACAGTGTGTCCCAATCTGCTCAGGCTAAAGAACAGTGGCTCTGATTTCCAAATTACCGCTAAGATTTTCAGATAGTAGAAAGGATCTGCCACTCCCTGTGAGGGTGGGTAGCCTCATCCTTGGGATTCAGCAACAGCTAAAGGTTAAAAATACATCTTTTCCCTTCTCAATCACCTCTGGCTGCTTACAGCACCCGAGGAAATGTAACCAGGACCCAAAAGAGTGATGCCCACACCAGCAAATGGATTTCCTCATGTAAGACTGGAACATGGGGAGCCCAAGAAACAACACTTGAGAGACTTTTCCTCTTGCATTTGCTTTTTGAGAATTGGCTGAATCAATATTGCTTACTGCACTGTCAAAATGTGTATCCTCATGCACATTAGACATTCTCAGAGTACTGGATTTCTTGACTTAGATGTCATTTTAAAAACTTGAAATGATGGAATTTAAATGCAGAGAGACACAACGGCAAGAAAATACATTACTGGAGCTACAACAAGTTTAGTATATTTTTCTTTAAAAATGATCATGCTTCTTTTTAGGTAACCCTCTTATCATTTTTTAAAACAGGAAAATCATGTTTATCCTTTTAGTATTAGGCATCTGCCTTCTAAAGAGAGCAAATATTTTTTCTCCATATACTAGATCTTGATCAACCCAACATTCTAGACTGTTATTTAGAAAACACTTTGTTCAGCTACTCTGTAAGGAAAGCAGAGGAATGCACTGTTTTCTTTCCCTGCATGGTCTTGCACTGATGACTGTAAAAGACCTCTATCCTTTCTCATTTCACCTTTCTCTGTGCCAATTTTTTTGTGACTCAGAGTAATTCTAGATGATACTAAGCTCAACTACCCAGTCAATATACTAAGTGGGTGAAAGATTAATTATTCCCACAGAGATCAACTATGTCAGGATAGCAAAGGCCAATTAGAGACAAAAGCTATCGTGGAATGGTCACTTCCAACCTCCTGCCAACACCAATCCCAAATGCAAAGGAAATCAGCTTCCTGCTGAACAGAAAAAGCTCTAGTTTCAGTACATCCCATGTAGCCAGCATGCTGGTATCACTTTTATTCATTTCCACAGCTGAAGGATATGCTTTGCTGAACTGCATGACTCATCTTGCAAGCAGCAGCAGCGGGCGTGTGCGGTGCCCAGAGCAGCGGCACTGCTGGGTGGGAGGGCAACAGACGGCACATCAAACGCGGCACTGCTACGCGAAGGGAGCAGAGGTTGTTGAGTAATTGTGACTTCAAAAAAACCTCTTTTGCACACTGCTTGTTGACAGCTGTTATTATGACATCTAATCTATAGTCATTATTTGGGGAAGCAGCTCAGCCGGCATCCCGCAGTCATTCTGCTAAACCCACTTAGTGGATTACCTCGAGCCTTAGTTCCCAGAATTCAAGTTCTCTCCTATTTTGTTGCGTGAGAGTAGAGTAAAAATCTTGATCAATGGGTGTCAGCAAAAACGCCTCAAACTGTTGAGAAAGGAAGGAGGAGAAATAAAGTTGGCATAATATGTGCCAGCAATCCTTATTAGAGCAGTCATTGCTGAAGGCTGGAAAGGCAGTGCATAGGAATCCTGATTAAATGGACTAATTTTGAACAGTGTCGAATTAAGTGTAGTTTAATTTTTGCTATCTCAGGTGTCATACAGTGTTATCTCCACATGAGTTAACTTCTCTGCTTCAGTCCTACTGCCATCACTGCTCTGATGACTGCAGGATGTGCCATTTCCAGCCATCAATATGCTCTGAATAATGCCAATGTTTCCTGTTGCTCCTGACTGGCTCAACTCCACTTTTTCCCCCCCATTTTCCCCAGAGATGTTCCATTTGATGAAGTTACTGGATTTGGACCAGTCTTATTTATTACGTCTGTCCCTTTTTGAAGAACTTTTACATTGGATAAACTTACTAAGGATAAATTCAGTAGGCAGGGGAATTACTTGGGACATTGATGATTCTGATTCACAAAATAATACCTGATTAAGCAAATAAAATGGAACAGTTCCAGTAGAAAAACCTGGAAAAAATAATCCAGAATAAGGAATAACCTGTTCATCGTGGTACTCTCTTCTCATGTTGGAGACCACAATTCTGCACATGAAATCCAGTTTCTCTCTCACCACTTGTTTTGACCAGGAACACCACTGGGGAGTTAGGAAGGCTTTGCCAGCAAAAGCCTTTTTATAATGACACAAACCAATAATGAGTTTTTGTTTCAATTAATTAGATTTTTCAGATAAAACAAATGAACAAAACTTTGTCACAAAGCTCCTTCTTATGTGAATAAAACAATTCCTGGACCAATTCCATCTGTAACATTAAGGCCAGATACAAGTTAATCTATTAGAGTTTACTGAATTGATTTGAGCATTAATTCACAAATTTCTGTAGTAGGTTTGAAAGGTACATTTCTCAGTCATGCTCCAACATTACCCAATAACTGTGTCATTTCAGGTATCTATCTTAACAGTAATTGTCACAGTCCTTGATAAGATTGGGAATAATCTATCTTCCTATTTTGGGTCCTGAGAAGATAGAGAAAATAATCTAAAATTCCTTTTCAAACCTGTTCGGTTCTTTTTTACAATATCAAGACCTGGAATGCAAAACCTACTTGATTAAGGATTCTTCAGCAGTGCAAGTCAGGACATTCACTGAATAACAATTAGCTGAAGAAAACTCAGTTCCTGTACAGATTAACCTTAAGATACCACAACTAAAATGAAGTTTTAAGATGCAAATGCTGTATGGTAATGGCTGCTCTCAAAAAAAAAAAAAAAAACAAAAACCAAAAACCCAATCACAAGATCTTGCACAGCTACAGGCTCTCTCTTTTGTAACTAATGTGGGGTTTGTTCAACATGAAATCTGTGACCTTACAACCTTGACTTTCTCAAAGAGCGCCCAAGTGAGATTTTTAATACATGTCTAGTAGAATGTAAGATGACTGCAGTGTAAATGAACATCAGTCAATTCTTTATGCTTATTGTAATGTGCAATAATTTGCCCAAGAATCACATAAGCAGATTCACACTCAAGCTCAGTGGAAGAGCTTGTAAACAAGGAATCCATTGATTCACGCATATTTACAAGTATCAGTGTGATGGGATCAGGTAAACAAATAAAAAGCAAACAGAATTCTGTACTTCGGCAACTTGAATGCTGGATTGTAAGAAGCAGGTATGTGTGGTTTAGGGAAGAGCCATTTGATTAAAACTAATTACTACAAATAGTGCCTCCATTTTACAATAACACTGTGGTGAATTTCTATCAGCTGTACAATGGGAACTCAAGCCTCATGTCAATTCAGAGAATAATTAGACAAGCTCCCTATTGACAGGCACAGCAGTGACTCAAACACAAGCTAGGAAACAGAATTACTGTTATTCCTCCAGAAGAACAAACAGCAAGCCTGATGCTATGAGTACACGCATGTATGCCATCTTAACTTCGAACGTCGCAATTTTATTCACCGCATGAGGTCCTACAGAGTCACATCATATAGTAAAATTCAATCTCAAGAAGTGTAAATATTTTAAACTTATGTAAATGACACTTGATTTTATGTGAAATGAACAAAATGGCAAGAGGCCTGTAAATAAGGCCAGTATTTCTGGGGTATGTCTTAGTAGAAATTGGGGAAAACAAATTTGCAACAAAATGACAAATATTTGGATGTGTAATTCAAACCAAACAATGGCTTGACCCAGCAAGCACTTCAGCCAATACAGAATTTGTATGTGTGAGTTGCTGAGCTGAATTAAATTAAATGTTTTCGGGCATTAGAGATTACACACATTGAGGTCTGAAGGACAGATGTCACCATTTGCAATATAATACTGCTATTCTAGAGTAGCTTCTAAAATCCATTACAATTTGCAATGCTTAACACTTTATTCAATTATTGAAACAATATGGATAGATTCTACTGGGACTCAGTTTCTCTTAATATACATATATTTGCCTTGGTTTATCTTAGTGGCAAAATGTGTGCAATTTTAAATGCCACAAAGCATTTAACTGAATTTTAAAGATGGTAATACTGGTCTAGATGCTAAAGTGATGCAGAATAACACAGTTCTGCTGTTTCCAACTCCCTGCTTAAAATAATTTAGTATTTCACAAATATGTGAGCATTCATAAATTACTGACAAATGATACATGTATTACACAATACTACAAAATGTATTATTTGAAAGACTTTTTTTTCACACGAACCCAGCATAATGACAGCTCCAGTTCAATGTGTTGAACAGAGACAATAGTCCTGTATCTTAGTTTTTTTTACATTACTTCTGACTCTAGCATGTTGTGGTACACATGACATGAAGTCAAAACCAAGATACTATGCTACAACAAAACCAAAATCGAACCAAAACCAAAACAAAGCAACAACAAAAAGCAAAGAACCATAACTTTAACTATGAGCAGCTACACATTTATACAACTAGCATGCATTTATACCAAATGTGTGAAAAGATACTGCCCTACACCAGCCATGAACAGTACAATTGTTTCAAAGAAATAATGGAAGTCTTAAAAACATTGAGGTTTGTTTTCCATCTATTTGTAATACTGAACAAGCATCCAATAAATTTTTCGACACCTCTGAAAAGTTTTTAAAATTCATAATGAGAAGTAAATTATGCTTTATGGTTGTTACGATTCTGTCAAAATTATGAGACATTTACAGTTACAAAAATACAGCCCTACTATGAAAGAAAACAAACTGAGGCTACTATGCTAATATAAACCTATGAAAAACATGCTGATTTATTTTCTTTGCTTTGTTATAATTCTGAGAGTTAATCATACACAGCAGGAGGTGGTTTAGTGGTGTGATGGTTTGTTCTGATCAAAACTGTCACAGAAAGAGGTGATCTCTTCCAAGCTAAAAGAGCAAATTAATTATACAGTCCTTTCACAAATGGAAACAGAATAGACAGCTTTTTCAGTGGCTCTTACAGAAAAAGGAATAAATTATTACTGATTTTTACTTTTTTCCCCAAAATCTGTTTTTTATATGTTTACCAGGGTAATAAATCTTGTAGCAAGCCAGATAATCAATTATTTCATTCATTTCTCAGAAACCAGAAAATTTGGAATTACAATTTACTTTAAGGTACTTTTTCCTCTATGGCCTGACTTCTGTCTCCTTAATCTTCAACCCTGGGCATTCTCAAGTTTTTTTCCTTTTTTTTTTTTTTTTTTTTTTTTTTTTTTTTTTTTTTTTTTTAAAAAATATTTTT
>VXAC01003098.1:474136-542754 GCA_013399225.1 Rhipidura dahli
TTTTAATAGAGATAATTTTCTCCCTCAGAATCAATCCTTTAAGGAACCCAGTTAGAAATCCTTATTTATCCTTGGATTTCACCATGAATCTCTGCTTATAGATTTCACCTAATTGTTCACAAATCTTACCTGTCTCCATAAAACAGAAGCAGTCAGATTGATACCTTAATGACATGGCACTTCAAGTTGTTGAGATTTAAGGCAGTGATGCACAGGAATAAGAAAAGGACAGGGTGCTTAATTGGAGTGAAAAATGGATGATGCATCTTTGCATGCTTCCTTTTTCATTATTGATTTTACAAAGGGAACTTAAGACTGCTTGCATTTGGAGACATAGTATCAAGGAGAGCAGAAAGATCAAGAGTATTCCTAAGCAAGTCTCAGGCTTGGGTAGAGAGGGATTTGATCAATTGGGGTTTCAAACACAACAGGCCTGGGTGTGTTTGGGAAAGAGCTGAAACCTACATTTAATTCCAGCAGACTCTTAGTCATAAGAGGTTCTTAAAAAGGTCAAATATCCTGTCCAGAAATAATGGTGGGTTTTTTTTGTATTGTCTTTTTATAATATTATATGTACTAACACAATGACTAGGAGTATTATATATTCCCAAGACCCACTGCATGAAATGTATACAAGTAATAGAAACAAAATTCAAAACAAAAATTCAAAACACCATAATAATTTAAAAAAAAAAATAAAGCATGTTGATGTTCCATTTCAGACTCTCTCACTGACTATTAGTTGGAGGGAAATTACAATTAAACAACTTCTACACTACAATTTCAATCCTCCTTCTGACAGTTTCTCTATAACTCTTGCAGATTTCTATTAGCTTTCTTTTGTCTGCTACTACTACTCTATTCCTTCTTTACATTTTAGCAAGTTCTCTGGGTTTGCTTGCAAATAACCTCTCCAGAGACCAGTGGGGAATATCATATGAAGTAACTAAAAACTTTTTCATCAGTGTACCTCTGTCTCCAGTTGACAAAGGGGCTGCTCTCACATTACTTGATGAGAATTGTCTGCTATTTTCAGTAGAGGAATTATAATGGCAATAATTTTTCCTGGACTTTTCACCTCTGAAGACAACAAGACCTCTTGTGGGACTTGGTGGCTTGGTGCTGTGGAGTACAGTCAGGATATTCTTGTAGGTGTCTTCTCCCCTCTCTCTCAGTTTGAGCAAGCATACTTCTCTTGGCACACTTTTCTGTCCTGAATCCAATGCCTAGAGGCTGTCATTATGCTGGGTTTGTGTCAATTTTACATTGACCTAATTATAATGCTAAACTTGAGCTTATTTTTTTGTTGAGTAGTTTTTTCTTGGATTTGGTTGGATTATTTCCCACTCTTTCAGAGAAATTACAAAGGAAATGGTGCCTACTCTAAATTTATTCAAATTAAGCTGTAGAGAAATTCACAGAAGAGAACTAAAGAAGACCACATTTTTGAAAAATTATTATTTTAGTTGTCCAAAATAACAAAATAAACCCAACTCATCTACTTGCATGAAGTAATTTTTAAAGTCATTTAGCAATTACAATATGAAACCAAAGCTAAATTCATAACATCTATCACCAAATAGCTATGAAGTTACTTAAATTGATATAAAATGTAGGATCTAACAAGTGAACAAAATAAAAAGGAGAAGGGAGTGTACCAGTCATCAGGTTTTATAGTCTGACAGTAAAAGAATGATAATTAACCACAGATCCTGTGATCCTGCCACATCCTAAAGTTTCTTCTCCTCTCGTTTCTCCTACCCAACCTAACACTGCTCTTCCGCACCCTCATGCTTAGAAATTACCTGACCAGATCAAAACCAAAAAGGCACATGGAAGACTGCTTTGCCTTCCCTGCCTCAGTCAGATCTCCAGCTTTATTTGAAAAGTGACACACACAGCACTAACAGCACTTGCCTTGCTGTATCTTTTTCATATTTTCTTCATATTTCTCATCTTCAAACCTTTCCAATTGCAGAGCCAAACCAGCAACCCTGAATATGTATTCCATCAACATGAAAAAAACTGCAGTGGAAAACACAAGTAAAATTAGGTGCAATTAAAACAAGAAGGCAGGAAGAGTTGACCAGAGCTCTATCTGTACAAGTGCATTCACCGATTTAGTGATCTATTGATGTGATGAACAATACCCCCAGAGTAGGGATTTTCTTCATAGACTTGGGGGCTAGAAACATTCAACATACTGGGTTTTATTTCTTGCTAATGGCTGAAATATCTCTTTTTCATCTACCACAAGTACATGCTGAATGGTCACACTTTGTTAACAGGCAATGTCAAAACAGATGTGTGTAGCAGATTATGAGTTCTAATTCATTTCATTGCAAGGCTGGTAGCCTTAGCCTCTCAAAATGTTCTATTTTTGTTCGATTGCAATAAGCTTATCACTAGAAAGGCAGCTAATGATAATATCTCGAAGAGTTTCACACTACCACAAGTTTGTCAAGTGTCAGACTAGCTGACTTGATTGTGTGTAATATATGTCTTTCTTTCAAAAGCAATGATGCACAATTCAGCCCTCATCACTGATGTTGTATTTTTTGCTCTATCTGTTTCTCTCACTTCTGCATCTGTTTGATTTATTTAGTCTTCTAGGAAACTAGACAGAACTGGAGTAGTGAATGCTGCTGTCCTTCTCAGCTAACCTTTTACAGTAATGACTATCAGCATTATTACCTAAAAAATGCAGAGTAGGAAGGATTTTTAACTCTAGACACTCTTTAGGACACTAGAATTGCAAGACTGAGGTTTTTTTTCCACATTTATTAAAGGAGAAAGGTGGTTTCTATGATGGGGTCGAGGTATTTGAATCTGAAATGGGTGTAGCTGCTCAGTTGTGTGAGCACAGCTGTGTGAAAAGCTGTTTGATGCTGAACTCATTCCTGCTATCACAAACTATATGGCATCTTCCCTGGGGACTTCTGCTCTGTGTCTAACAAGTGTGCTGCCTATAAAGCTGTTAACTGTTTTGCAATATATTAGCACGATGAGGGTTGTAAATGCCTAAGGAAAATCCCCACCACCTGCACTGGGCTTAGCCTTTTTATGCTAAGACCCTGCAGCCTTACACAGAGTAGTTTGTGCCTGCAGTCAAGTTATGTTCTTGTCTTTGTGGTGGCTCAGGTAGTGCACCCAAAGGGAAAGCAAACCTTATCTGGCAAGTGCACATTCACAAGATGTGTTTTGAAAGATTTGCACAATGTTACCCAGATATTTCATTATACAGATCAACCAATGTGCTCAACTTCTGTCAAGCAGATGTGGAAAGTCATAGCTTAATTTAGAAAAAAAAAAAAAGAAATTGTAAGACTGGTTTCAAACCCAAAGCAGACCAAACAAAGTAATACAACTAGGACACTGAGATACCTGGAAAATACTGGAAGGCTGGAATGCTTTCTGTACAATGTACCAAGAGAGATGGGTCATTCACTGCAATTAAGAAATCAAGCATTTTAGCCTAACATACACTACTGTGTTTTGTTGTTGTGGCATTCCTCAGATGAGAACTCCAACGGCATAAATGCAGGAGGTAGGATCCATCTTCCACTTGTGACCTGATTTTAAGAAAAGCAGTTTATTTATACTTACATAAAATCCTATCATACCTACTAGAATCAGAGGCAATCTGTGCTGAACTTTTGCAGCTCATGTTTCTACACATAGTTTTGCATTCCTCTACTTATATTCAAAATAAAAAAAAATTAAGGTATTTTGCATAGTGGCTTTGGGGATTCTAAAACCTGTTAGGGGGGAAGTTAAGATCAGGAAATTGCTAGTTGCAGGTGAGAATGGACTGTGTGATCATTTCTGTTGAGCAGTTATTTGAAAACAGTGTCTGAAGGCTTTAGCATGCAAGAACGTCAACAGTGTGTTAGCTGATGCACAGCAACTGTTCTCCCAACCTATGGTGAAAGGCAGGTCATTCAGCATCCTTCTTCTGGTATCACTGAGAGTAAAGTGCATTCAACCTTAAAGAGCCAACTCATGCATTAGCAGCAAGACATTGGTCCTGATTGTTTCTTTGTAATTTTATAAGATTTGATATGAAATGTTCCAAATAATTATAATGCTGTTTTCTTTTCCTTTGTTTGTTCTCTCCCTGGTGTTTCTCCAGACTGTGGCTGTCTGAGCTGACAGCTAAAAATTGCCAGATAAGCACCAACATCTAAAGAATGGAATTTTTCTGTCTCATTTTTCTTCAAGGTTTGCTCCTGGGGCACATACATTGCACATTTTAATACCTTCTTCCTGCAAACACTTATGCACATGTTTAACTTTTTATGTGAGAGTAATCTGCAGTGTCCTACTGGCAATAAGTATCAGGTCCTATGGATATGATGATCTAAAAAGGTCTTTAAGGTCCCTTCTAACCCAAACCATTCTGTCATTCTATCATATGCAGGTCACTTTAACAGCTAATGGTCTCAATTTCCTCTTATGGAGGAAATGACATGGAAAATATGAAGAATTGTCACTACTTTCTTATTTCATTTTTCCCTGCATTTCATCAAGCCATAAAAATATTCTGTAGTTGTATTGTATTACCACAAATATCAGCTGAAAATTCAAAGGCTGAAAATTCAAAGTATAACTGGTGTGGCTTTTTTTTCCCCAAATATATCTCATAAATGGTGTTGTAATTAATTGTTTAAATAAAATGTATGAAAAATTTTATTACTAAATATATGGTTTAATCTACCATACACAAAAATGGTGCAGTTGGTCTGTGAATATTTGCAGGTTTTCACATACACGGAAGACTGCATTTAATAATAATAAATAAATTTCTCAGATGAACATAGCCATAGGGTCAGATTTTCTTTCACTTTAGTGCATGGAGAACATGAGAATGTCATGTACTCCCTACTTTCAGATTTCCACCTTATCCACTTCTTGCTGGCATTCAACAGTTTCTAAATTCAGCTTATCTATTTGCATGCTTAAATGCATTGCTCTTCATTTTCTGCTGAGGCTCAAGAAATATGATGAGACAACGCTTATCTCTAAGGATCTGCACTGCATTCTGTCTCTGATGCACAACATCCCAGGGGAGTATTGGATTGTTTATCTGCTTGCACTCAGCCTTATCTTTCGCATCTCATAATGTAGTACATTAAAACAAGGCTGTTGCCCCATTTGTTTGTTACTGTTTTACCACTGGCAGTGCCCTGGTTGTTGTTGTCATGAAACTGCTGCACTGTGCTTTCTTAAGCATACACCTTTTGTAATTGCCATGATTAACCATGTATTTTCTCCTGGTGCTTAAATACCTACAAAGTACCAGCCCTGACTGTTATAGGCACCTACAAATGGTGACAGCTGAAAATCAGTACAATCATAGAGACGTTTGGGTTGTAAAAGACGTTTGAGATAATTTAGTCCAACTGTTAATCCACACTACCAAGTCCACCACTAAACGATGTCCCTAAGTCCCCCATCCACATATCTTTTAAACACCTCCATAAATGGTGACTCAACCAGTTCCCTGTGCAGTCTGTTCCAGTGCTTGACAACTCTTTACTTGAGGAAATTCTTCCTAACATCCAGTCTAAACCTTCCCTGGTGCCACATGATGTCAATAGTTGAGAAAAAAAAAATTAAGGGGTAGGTCATTGTCATAACTAGACTTCTTTCAGAAGGAAGCCTGTATTTTAAGTGTAATAATTAAATTGCATTACCTTATATACTCTAAAAATATAATTTTAGATGTATATTGTCTATTTTAGATGTCTATCTTTGAAGTGTATGAACATTTTTGTAATTTTAAAATGGAAATGTATATAGATATATAAATACCTATCCTTTGGCACAGTGTATTGTTCTGACCCTTACTTGTTGGCAATCAGGCAGACTTCTAAGTTTCCAAGGCGAAATCATTATTGCATGCCTATACAATCCTTCATGTATTTTGAAGGCATTATGCTAATGTCTTTTAGGTAGTGGCTAAAGTATGTCCCCTTATCAAAACCAGGCAACATGCATTTCTAGCAGTCCAGAAAAACTGTTTTCTGAAGTCCTGTTTTGTGGAAATTTTGTCCTTCAGAATAATCATCTAGGAGATGAGTGGCTTCTTACAGGCTTTAGTGAACAAAGAATAATATATGCATGAGCTCTAATTCTTTCCCAATTAAGAACTTTTATGAAAAAAATAAGCCTCAAAACCACTTCTTTGCCTTTTTCATCATCAGTAATACCATACAAGCTCCAGGGAGATAATTTAGACAGCTTTCTATAAAAGGACATATTTTCCTACAATCTCCTAACTCTTTATGACAATAACAGAACCAGTATACCTGGCATTTCATTAAGGTGGCTATATTGGATTAGACCACTTCTGAAAAGTGAAAAAGTGATCCATTCCACATGTTTGCACCAAAGTGTTTCGCCAAAGGGTGATTAGGAGAAGACAAGGCTGGAGAGAACCCAGATAGTGCAGTGGGTGGGTTATCCAGATCAATGAGATGTGTAAAACTCTGCAGAGTACAGGTGCTGCCCACACCACAAAGCTGAAGGCTGCAGTGAAATTGTTCATGGTTACAGATTAACGTGATTTCATATCCTTCCTTTCTCACCGAGTCCACAATTTTTGATCTATGGGACTTAGCATGAAGTAAGTGAAAGAAGCCATGGTTTAACTCTGAATGACAAGTTAGAATTTTCTTTGGTGATGGGAAGTATTTTGTTTCTGTATTATGGCCACTCATACCACATGCTAACTGATAGGTTCAGGTGTGTGCAGCTAACACAGCACAAGGTCTGCATTGCACTAGTTGGAGACTGGGACTGGGAACACCAGTCACAGGGCAAGTGAGCAGTGACAGCACTAATGTGGAGGATTGTTCTCCTCTGAGTAGGTAAATAAAGTAACAAGCTCACCAAAGAAATGGTATTTTACTACAGAGCAGTTCCATAAGCAGAACTATAGCAGGAAAGGTGTGCTCTAGAGCCCCTGAGGGCCCACTAGGCAGGGAACTTGCAGCAAGGCCAAGGGAATCCCTTGCCCAAAGAACGGATGTTTCCTTCTCAGCAGAACAGATGTATGTTCTCAGTGAACAGAGAAACCGTTTCCTGGAGTCAAAATTCAGCAGTTGTCATGATATACGACTACAAATACCAGAAATGTTAGATTCAAGTCACAGCTCAATCCCTTCTGTGAACTGAAAAGAAATTAATTACAGCCCTACACAAGAGCCAAAAAATAATCTTTACAATTGTCCCCTTACGTGAAGAACAGACATGTTTACCTAATCAGCCACAGCATTCCATGGTTCCAATACCAGAAAGTGCAATTTTTTGCAGCCCTCTGTTACACACACACTATCTACAGGAAAAGTATTAACATCAAGGGGTAAAAGTGGTTTGCTGACATCCAGCTGTGATTTTTTTTTAACTCCTGCTAAAATGACTATTTTTTCATCCACACTGTGCGTGTTTTTACACTTCTAGAACTGGGAGCCTCATGGAAATCCAACTCTGACTTATGATTGTGTTTGCAGTCACAGAATTCTCCTCCTGTCCTTACTACTTCTCTTTCTCAGTTTGAAGGCAACATCGGAGCAAATTTTTCAGTGACATAGAGAACCACTGCAAGGGCATGGCTTCTGCCTTACTGGCTCCTTTTTGAAGTAGTGCTACTCTTCCAGAGCTGGAGGCATTTGTGTGGAAGGAGGGATAGACTGGTACTTGTTAATTCTCTACATAGTAGCTTATGACTAGTTTATGCTTTAAAAGTACTAGGAAAACAGAGAGCAAATGACAGATTGCTGGCTTGTTAACATTCCCATTGTGTAGTCTCCTGTCTGACAGTGATTCCCTTCCACTTGTTTTAACAAGCTGTATAAAAATCTCCCCTATGCAAATTGCCCTAGCAGTAGACAGCAGTAAATTGTGCCTGGAATGACCCACATGAATTCCAACTCTTCAAAAGCTGTTCTCTGTACAAGAGCACTCATCTGCTCTACTCTGTAAAGGTTATCACTTCCATCTTTCTATCAGTGGATTGTGGCACTCATGAGAGGTGAAGCAAAGTAGAGGTCAGTGATTTGACTCCTTATGCAAGTTAATTGTCTTAATCCATTCCTGGCAGTGTCATTTTCTAAAGCCTGTTTATCCCATCCAGGGATAAATTGTAGTGATGTCATGGAAATGAATGAATTCTATCAAATTTGCTAGATCTCTTGGCAGCTAACAGCTAAGCAAACAAGAGATGTCTTTCAAAAGCTCATCTTTAGTATTTTTATGTTGTTCTGACCAAAATAAAGTGTAAGCAAAAATAACCTGGTATTAGAACGAAGCATTTAATCTCAAACTTCAGTCTTTTTTGAGGGTGTCATTTTTTTTCCTCTAATTTAATAAGCGCACTTAGAACTTTTGAAATTGACATTTCAGAATTTTACATTTGAAAATCTGGAAACAGGAACATTAGTATACACTTGTGCTCATAACTTGCTTGAGTCAAAGTAAAGACTGAACCCCTGATCTCTACATGGAGTGAGAACACCTTGCCATTGGAGCTTTTGGCTACTCCCCTCCTTATTCAGGTATTTTTTCCTCGAGTGACACAATCCTGTCACTGAGACAGTCTCGATTTCAAAGCACCAGCATTTTTGAAAAATAAACTAAGAAACCATGATGAAATGCTCTATTCTGGAGTGGCAGAATATCAGGGGTATTGGGGCCTGTATTTGTCCCCTTCCTGACAAATGTCAAGTATGCAGCAGAAGGGACACATGGGACATGAACAACCCTTGCAAAGAAGAAGAAAATCCTGTTCCAAGTTCACAACTCTCTTATTTAACGTGAATAAAGTTACTACTACTTTCAGCATCACAGTGTTGTATGAGCAAAGTGCACTCCAAAGACTTACCAAAGTTAAAGGCTCTCTCCTCTCTCAAAGCCTATCCTTTTAAGGTATTTTGAGTTGCAGCAAGTTTATACATATACATATTTATAGTTTTTTTCCATTCCTTCACTCTTCATAAGCACATACGATTTAGCAAAAAGGCTGGTCAAAGAAGGGGTAACAAATTACAGGACACTGTCAAATCATTTCGTAAAAATGCATGATACTGATAGGACGTTTTCCAAGTGGGAAGTGTACTCAGAACAGATGTGAGGAAAGCATTGCAGAAAATCTTTCAGTAAGTACATCTGCTTTTTAATTCTTGCAGCCTTGACAACTTCTGGGTGAACACCAGAGAGAGCTGTTTAATATAGGAGCAGTTGCTGAAAAGCAAACATACAGTATTGGGAGGAAAAAAGTCACAACACTATTTCCCTTTAACAAACACTTGTTTTTCTCTAACAGCATAAACATTTTAATTTGAGAAATGGTGAAATTAAGGACATGTAGATGGTTTTGTTTTCTCTCGCTGGCTTTCTGTGGCCTCATGACAAATTACGACTACATGTTTACATAAAATATAATGAAGCTCATTCAGCAGACAAATAACATTAAGGAGGGGTGTTTCATAAAAAGACAGACAGAATGTATTTATTAGAAAGCTGTTATCACTTTCTTTGAGCCTACCTTCTTGCATATACATCTGTACACTGAGGCATACCTTGTTATCCATCTATTAAAATTATAACTGGTATGATTGCCTCAACATTGGGGAGATAATGACTTAATTAGACTGTTGGCAATAACAGAGTCATCTTTTTAAATCATGCCAATTAGCATTAGAGTTTCTTCCCTCGGGTGTCCCAGGGATCCCTTTTGGCTGCCCTTATTGCTTGAGATAAACAAAATCATTGTTTTTACCTATATCTCTGATAATGACCTCTTTTTATTGCTATTATTATTATTATTATCGTTGCCATAGTGAGTTGGAGTTATTGATTGCAGCACGTGCTGGTTTTGGCTGGGACAGGGCTGATTTTCCTCACAGTTGCTTGTATGGGTCTGTGTTTTGGATTTCTGCTGGCAACAAGGGGATGCTTTAGTTATTACTGAACAGTGTTTGCACAAAGTCAGGGCCTTTTCTCTCCTCATCCCACCCATGAGGAGGCTGAGGGTGCATAAGGATTTGGGAGGGGACACAGCCACGACAGCTGACCCCAAAAGACCAAAGGGATATCCCACACCACATGACATCATGTTCAGCATATAAAGCTGGAAGAAAAAGAAGGAACAGGGGATGTTTGGAGTGATGGAGTTTGTTTTCCCAAGCCACCATGAGCGGTGATGTAACTCTGCTTTCCGGGACATGGCTGATCACCTGCCTGTCAACAGGATGTGGTTAAAGAATTCATTGTTCCCTTTGCTTGTGCACAACTTTTGCTTTACCTGTGGAACTGTCTCTATCTCACCCCATGATTTTTCTCACTTTGACCCTTCTGACTGTCCCCCCCATGCCACTGGTGGGGGAGTGAGCCAGCAGCTCTCAGGGGCTCAGTTGGAGGCTGGGGTTAAGCCACAACACGCTGCCAGCTGTAAACAATCTTGGAAAACAGACTCTTATCCCAGCAGTATACCAAAATACCAAGTTCCTAAGCCTGTAAAGTACTGCTACCCTTCCTCCTGACCTCAATTTACAACAGCATACTGCCATGCTATTTAATAAAGTGTTCTGGAGTGTGTTAAAACACTGTGGTGTACTTTCTTCTTTGATATTAAAAGTTGACAGTAAAAATTATTAATAGTAAAGTTTCTGAGACATAAATTTGATGTATAGTTTGGCTTGATCACTGACCATCTAGCCACACATTGCAGGCAGTTCTTTGTGTAACAGGCTTTTTTCAACAGGAGGCAGAGATTGTTTTCTAAACAACCAGTGCTTCATTCACCCAGCACAGCAAACCAAAGCACCTCAGAAACAGCGTATTTGCCAAACTACAAATAACACATCAGTGTGCGTGCTTTTAACAAAGATAAGGGAGAATCAGAAGATAGATTGATGATTCAGTTAGCTGTGGGTTATTAAAGATGGAAAGCAATGTACTGAGACCAGTGTTTCAGAAACTGTGCAACAGCAGTAAATATTGATAGACACAGACGTTGAAAATACATGAGGAAAGGATTTCAGGTAAGGATAGGAAAGGACACCATGTCACCCCTATTCCTGCAGCCACCTGAGATTAGAATGGATGTGTGACTTGCTGATGTCAATTTTTCAAGCTAATATGGATATTTCATCAATATAATGTACTTGTTCAATGTCAACAAATTATTCCCTATTTTTTACGTATTCAAAAAGACCCCATTAAGAGGAAAGGATCATTTTAAATGTACAGGTTCGTGATGAGAACTTGGAAGGGATAGGATCTGATCTCCTGTTCTATATGCCAAAGTTTACTTAAACATATGATAAACTTAAAAAGAAACAGAAGCATTAGGTAGTACAGTGTTGCTGCCATAGGCTATTTAAGCTTCTGCCTTTTTAACTCAAGTGGGATATCCAGCAATGAGAAAGATCCCACTGAAGATAAATCCTGAGAAGGAAAAGTTTCCCATTCTATAAAAAAGAAAAAACACAACTCCCCACCCCACTGGTTCTCCTTTTCCATTGTGCTGAAACCTATTTCCTTTGAAAGTCTCTAGATGGCCGGACTCATGCAATAATGGAAATCTCATGAAGAGCAGGATGCCCAGGTATGAAGCTGGCACTCTAAAAATAGAAAAAAATTAATACATGTATTAATTTTCAAAAGATAAATTATGAAGTTTTTCATAAGAGTGTCATAAAGTCAGAGGTATGACCAGGATATAAATGCAAGCACCCAGTAACCAAGAAATAAGAGATTTGAGTTTACATCATTCACCATCTCAGTAAATGTTGGATTTTGGTTATTTCTCATATTCTCTTCTTCTAATGATGTCCTCTCACAGAAACACATACACAGTGTCACTGCTAAACCTTTCATATCAGCTTTATTTGACACAGCAAAAACTCCAACAGTATCGTGTTTGAAGCCTCACCTCGCCCATGTGCAGTCTGATCTCCAGTTAAATCCCATTAGAGAACAGAGATGCACCCAGCCGAACTGGTTGCAAAGAACAGCTTGCTTGTTGCATGCTGGTTTTCTACAGGAACTCAGTGGTGTCTTGTTAAATCAAAATCATACTAGTGAAAAAGACCAAAAGAAACCAAATGAAATTTTTTTTCATCTAACTGCATGATACTAATATTCTCTACCTCACTTTCACTAAGTTTTTTTAAGATAAAAAATGACAAAGGGAAGGGCTAAAAGCTGCTCTACAGACTTTAAGCCTGGTTATTTTAAGCCCCTGAAGCTAATTGAAATTTATTGATCTGTATTGTAAGTGCTGGCTGCTACAGAAAAAAAGTAAGAGAGATTCATGCACCACCACAGAATCCCTATGTGTGGCTTGCACAGCCTTCACATCAGATCCATGAAGGGACTTTTTCAAGTCATCCCTATCCTAACAAAATCCTCTAATCCCCAAGTCTGAGGTGGGGACCAAATACCTTGCATGAAGGGACTGTGAAGACCAGTGGTTTCTATCACCTGTTGTTCCTTCTCCTCTCTGAAAACCTACCAAACAACCAGGAGTTAGGAGGCTGCTCAGGCTGCATATTCCAAATCCAGAGGGCTTCTCAGGAAATTCACTGTGCCTCCTCCCCACGTGCAGAGGAAGGCAAAAGAGATAAACTGTGCAAGGCAGAAGAACATGGTCACCAGAGACATACATAGAAAATGAGGAAGACTAGAGGTGGCAGGAGAAAATCTTGATTGGGCTGGTGCAGCTGTGTCGGAAGACACATTAAAGAGAATCTGTGCTGAAGATTAATTTTGTCATTAATTGTATTCACCTCCTGTTATCTTGCTCTTCATTGAGGAAAAAAAAAAATTTAAAAATCATTAAGTCATGCTGTGAAGCCAACCTCTTCGAGGTCAATGCCCCAACACAGGTTTCTTGCTAGCTGCTGCTAGGGTTCTAAGTTAATTGGACCTGACCCTGAAAGTCTGTTAAGTGTTAAACATGCACGTGTTCTTTGCAGACTAATATCCATACTGTCCTGATGTACTCACAGAATATCTAATGAACAGGATAGGGTACCCAAGCTGGGCAGTCAATAAACTGCCTGAGCATGGCACAGACCTTCTGTTACAGAGCACGCTCTGACGGGGGAACTACAGCACCCAAATATCTCCCTCCAGGAAAAAGAAGCTTCCAGCTGGCCACAGCTGTATGGCCATGATCTGGACTGTGCTTATCCACTGTCTTTACAGTCCTGTCAGTATTACTGAAATCAATTATACATAAGACACACTAAAAATTAGAGTATTTCAATTATTTTTCTGTATGCAGGGTTCTCCCACAACAGTTCCATTTGAGTAACCAGACAACAGACAGAAGGTCAGATTTCAGATAGTTACTGTGGTCCATTCACAAGATGACAAATATTAAGATCTATGCTTTTCACATCACTATTAAGTTGTATGCTTTCAACATGAGTGGAAATCACAAAGTGAATGCAAGTCATAAATATTTCATGTAAGTAAAATCAAAGGAGGCAACTGTGTTGCACTCCATTATTCTCTTTTAGCTCTTCTAAATATACTGTCTTTGGTATAAACAAAATCAGATAATGCCGTCTGCTTTTACTTGGACAACTGAGGATGGATGATAAAGTTCAGAGATATCAGTCAGCCTATTTTTTCCCTAATATCTTCTTTAACGCTGTGCTTTATAGCCCTTCACCAAAGAACAAACAGACCCTGATACAGGCAGTCACCACTAAATGAGTTCAAACTCTGGATAAAGTTTTACAAGGAACATGCTACAGCAACTGGCAACACATGCCTATCCTCGTACAACATTTTTGTTCCTTTATTTTACTTTCTGTAAGCTACTGTACTGGCAGTCTCTTTGTACTGCTTTCTGTAGCAACCTGCACTGGCAGAATTTTCTCACTAGATTGACAGGGCTGCAGTTTTTTCACTGTGAACTGCACATTCAAATGGGGGCACTAGGTCTTTTTCTTTGTCTTCCTGTCTGAGAAAAGACCTTGAGAAAGAGCCTGGATCCAGCTATTCACCCTTAGACAGACGACTTTTAAGATAGCTTGCCTATGCAGGCAGGAGGTAAAATAATCTTTTAAATACAAAGGGCAGCACCCTCATCTGCTGCAGCTACACAGAGTGTCACGATAGTTCTTCCTCAGTTCCCTATTGACACAGTGCAAGTCAGGCTGAGAAACAGAGAGCACAACCTTGACTCCCGGGGCTCCCTGGATTTCCCTTATTATGGATTAGCTCAGCCTTAAGCTTGAAGAGTTCAGAAAATAATCAAGAATTAACACAAAAAAAGCTCCATGAATTAGAGGAAGAAAAAGTATTAGGCGTGTTTTGCAATATTTTAATGCGTGCATTCACCCACAGAGGCCATCATGGACTTCATTAAATAAATAAGCTTATGTACACTGTGTGCCAATTAATGCATTAATCTGCAGAAAGGATAGGGTATTTAGGCTGCAGTCTCTAGGCTTCTAGGGTTTGGATGATGCAAGCTAATGATAAATTTATATGCAATGTAAACTCATCTACACTCATTATAAAAATGTTATGCATAAATTCTTGAAACTTCACAGACAAAACATATTTTACAATTATTATGGAAGCAATCCATGAATTATAATTTGATTTTCATTTTCTAATCTTTCTTAAATCAACGTGAAAATATGCACTACAAGTACTCAGAATAGTTTCTGAGCCATCCTCTAGTTTCAGCTTTCACAACAATTATCTGTTTTTATCAGGAAACATTTTAAGTGTAATTAAATCACATGCTTATTTAATGCAGGAGAGGTTCTACAACAAGGCAAAGAAGTTCAAGTGTTATGGTATTATATAAAAATAAATAGAATGCATTCTTTATTAATCCTATTTTAAATATTAAGCTCCTATACACAATATTAATAATACATGTCATTTGCAATTGTCATAGACATGTAACTTCTAGTAGTAAACAGCACAAAAACATTGATAGTTAGGGAAATTCAGGAGGTCTGTAGTCCAATTTCCTACTCAAAGTAAGGCTAGCGATGAGGTCAGGTAAGGTTCTTAGCTCCAGGCTTTATCCAGCCTGATTTTGAAAATCTCCACAGATAGATTTATGTAATTTTGTTTAAGTTAGATTGAAGAAGAATTATGGAAACAGGTTTAATCTTTCTGGCAATTCAAAGCATCTTGATATACATTTGAATTTGCAGGACATGACTGGAAAAGCAGAAAACCAACATTCTCACATCTGAAAAGTGCCACAGTTGTATCTCTTTGTGATGGGAGTGAACAGTGCTACACAGGAGCCTTTGTTCAAATCTTGCCCTATAAGTTATTACATCTCAAAATATTATGCCCTTCGGAGACAATTGTCAGGCCCCTCTGCACCTGAACTTCTTCCATCAATACTGCAGAATTAAGTTATCTCATTATCATGCAGGGGTGTTGGGACTTGCACTTCATTAGCATCTTCAAGGCATTTTGTCACCTTCAGGAGGAAACTGGCAACAGCAGCAGCACCGTCTCAATATACAAACGAGGTCACTCTAAGGGAGGATTAATGGCACAGTTTGACTTTTGAAAATGATAGTAAATATACCTTAACGAGAGTTGGCAGACAGACTCTGCACTCCAGGTAAGAATGCCCCCAAAAGATGATATGGAAGACAAAATAATCAAGAGTAGAAATAAATTTGGAAGTTAGAAGAAGAGCTAAAACTGGAAACACTGATCCCATTTCCAGCCTAGTGCAAGAAAGACATGGAGTGGCACCTGCAGAGCATCTGCTCCAGTGAGGAATTTCTGTCACTCCTAACACAGATCTGCCCACATTCAGTCAAATTTACAGGGTTCTGAAAAATTACTTTTTGTGCACATTTAGTAGATGCTTATATCCTTGACTCCTAAATTCTCAGGTGATTTAATCTATACAGGCATGGCCAAATGCAGAGCTCCTCAGGAATTCTTCAGCTTCCAGCTGAAGTTTGGGATAGGTGTGGGCAGGTGGGGGTGACTTTGGAGGTCTCCTCTGCATAATGCTCTCCAGAAGGCAGTAGCAAGTTGGTTAAGGTTGGTCTGTTTTTCTTGGTAGAATAATTATTAAATGTGCAAGCATACTGCATTTCACACACTCCTTGCACCAAAAAGGATAAGCTACGAGAATGAAAGGGTCCCATGGAGAAATGCCATGCTGTGTTATGGTCTGCACTGCACACATCTATTGCTTTTTATTCTGAGGGTTCAGGAGCTAAAAGGCAATCCTCCTATCTGCATAGAGTGCTACCAAGTCAGGCTTCCAGAGACATCACTTCATGGCCCCATACGCTTTACATTTCTGGTAATACAAGATGCAGCTTCAAGAAGAATTTACTCCAGAGCTGGGAAATATGCAATTAAATTCTCATAGAATATGCAGGGAAGAGGATCCAGGTCTGCCACTTTCCATCACACATCCTAACTGCTAGACTTTTGGACTTATTGACCTTAAGGATTTTTTCCAATCTAAATGCTCCTATGATTCTGTGAGAAAAGACATCAGATGCCTCCTCTGACATAATGGGTTTTTCAAAGAAAAGAGTGAGGCAGTTATTTTGAAAGGCATAGATTATGTCAAATCAAATGATTTCAAGCCTGTGATCTTCGAAAGATGCCTGTAGTCAGTTTGCATGCACTTCTGAAAAAATATGATCCTATGTGTTGTTTTAATGCTACCTTGGTTAAGAACTTATAATTATCATCGAACTATGATTTAATAAACAACTCGGGACAAAAAAAAAAAAAGAATTGCATTTCACAAAACTGAGGAGAGTTAACTTAGATTCTCAGTCTACCTGCACTTGAACAAGAAAACATGAATTTCCAAGAAACAGCTAAATCGAACACACATAAAGGAACAAAATATTACCTTTCTGTTAATTTCAGTCTCATGCTGAAGTTTTCTTTTGCTTAAGAAAGATATTTTTTCTGGATAGGCAGGAGACCTATTCACAAGGATTAAGAAAGAAAATGAAAATCCCTGATATTCTGTTACACTGTTTGATACTAATATTTTTGCTTTACCATGATGTGCAAACCTTGTGAGTTGGGTGGGATTTGCAATATGTGAATGTGGTACCTCCACTGATAAACAAAAGGTCTTGACACTTTCCTCTACTTTTCCAAAATCTCAGACAGGTAATAACCCTGTGTTCAATGCCCTGGAATATACTGAGTGGGAAGGGACCAATAAGGATCATGGAAGTTCAACTCCTGACTTTGGCCTCTTTAAAAGCTACTTACAAGGGATCATTTTTCCATAGGAAAGTGAGCCTGTATGTCAGCTGTATTTTTCTGTCTGTTATAGAACCCCAAAAACAGAATGAGAAGGAAACACAGAACAAAGGGCATATAATGAGAAAAAATATACTTGAGCAATACACATTGCCTCGTTTTAGGAACCAAATTGAGGAAACAGTGTGAGCAAGAATTGAGAAGAGGATGTAAGAAGTAAGAGAAGGGAGATGAGGAAAGCCAGAAGTGTCTTTACAGACAGAGGTGCCGCTACAGAAAACACTTCCTACAAAGTGCTGTCTTCACGTTTCCCTGTTTCAGCCAAAACCACATTTATTTTTCCCAGACTTGAAACCATGTGCCAAAATCAATGCATTCTACAACAGCAGTAAGTAAGAAAAATATAGGAACACTTCAAAGATGGAAGAAAAAAGAATTAACAAACCAGGAATTTCAAGTGTATTCCTCCTACATAAATTAGAAAAATAAGAGAAGTGAAATAGAAATATTCAGGTTTGAAATACTTTGTTAAAAGATTCTTTCAATTTTAACTTATTTACCCTTCTTGAAAAATTCCAGCCTAAATCACTTAGAATTTCAAAATGAAGAGTTATTTTATTTTATACCCGACAAGGCTTTCTAGAGAAAACTGGCCCCACTGTGAAGCAAACATGGAAATATTATAAAGTTGTACTTGAGATATGGTGATTGGCATTAAACTGCTGATAAGTTAACATTATGTATAACTAAATGCAGTTGTTTCCATCATACAGCTGATTGCTATTCCCCCCACTGCAAACAGGAAATGACTTCATGGAATCAATCTGTGACTACTGACAACTTAATGGAGACGACTATAATGTAATTCTGTCTCTACATAGCACAACTGTTCCCTGAAGTATATTTTCTATTGATATTTTGTAAAAATGCCTTCCATCCAGTATATTTCTGGATCTGCAAAGCGTGTTTTTTCACCTGACAGCTCCATGATGAAGCTGTATGGTGTCTGACATAGTATTTCTTAATGCTTATGAGGCGACACGCACCAAAAGTGAAATGAAACCTAATCTTTTAATGAATGTCTCTTGCTAGCATGGCACTATCTCCAACAGTAGTACTTGCTGTTTTCATTTCTTGTAGCTTCATTTATTACAGGTTCTTCATTAACTCAATACTTCATACGTAATCTACTTAGAAATGAATACATATTTGACCAGAGGATATAAATATGAAGCAACCAACAAAAAGTCTGACTCTAGAGAATATTACATTACCTGTGCAAAAATACTAGGTAACAACAAGTAGTTGAGTAGCGAGCCTCATTTAGTAGTTTTAGCTATATACAAATATATGCAAATACGTATACATATACATATACCCATCCATGGGAAACAAAATATAGCCAGGACTGTATTTCAATACTGTACTTTCAAAGGAAGCAAACACAGAAGCTCCTGAAGATGTCTCCTGAAAATCTATCAACCCAATCACCTGCTTGGATTGCCTTAGAAAAAGTCACCTCTGTCCATGACTGGTACTTTCATGAACTGTAAATAGCACAGGAAAAAGGTCAAGGAGCAAGTTTCCAAGATTATTAGGATAAATTTCAAATCATCACAGAACACTTACAAGAGACATCAGTTTCTGCTTTACTAGAAATAAGAATATTAATAAAAAGATTCCTTTTATTTTACTCCAAGATCAAAGCAAATGTACTGTGAAAAAGGACTTCAGTACAGTATTATTTTAAAGGACATTTGCCTTTTCAATCTTCATTTTACAGGCCGTTTAATATTTTGTTAAATGAAAGCTGACCCTAGGAAAAAAACCCCAAAACCAACATGTCCTAAACTAAATTAAGATGGATGTAACACAGCATAAAACCCCATTCCTCTTCTCTCAAGTTACCATGGAAATAATACATAAAGCACGTATTAATCCCATGGGCAATTGCTGAAGAACATCTTTTGAGCACTTCTGAAAGCATTTAAGAGACCAAAAATACAAACTTCTTTTTGAAAATGAGCTATAAGTGAAACAAAGAGCGATGTGATGATAATTACTTAATTGATTGAATGTGTTATCTATCTGTCAAGAATTCCTGCAAGCCATCACAATTGCTGTGTAGAACCAAATGGCACAGTATCAAATTTAGAAGAAGGAGGTAATCACTTCTTTACCCTCTGAACTTCTCTGTAGCAGTTCTGATTCAATAAAACACTTAAGGCATTTTTAACATTAAGATTTCAGCACTTTCAAAGGAAAGCTTCCAATTTGGAACACATTTTGCCTCTCTCCTATGCGTAATTCCATAGAGTCATTCTTACTTTTATCCCCGACTTAAGTGTTTTGTAGAACTGTAGCTATGGTGGATAAAACAAAGCTGATCTGGATAGTACAATCAGGTTTCATGCCAGGCAGATGAGAGCATTTCAGTATTTATGTATTCATATATATGTATTTATGTTTTACTGAAGAGGCAATATATATCCAGGTGGTGATGAAAGACAACATGTGAAACATTATTTGACAGCTCTTGGCCATCTGTGCAAAGCTATGGTTTTTCTTTAGTTAATTTTCTGCTCGTTACTTGTAGTGATAGATGACAAGAATTAAGTTTTCGGAAATTCTGTTATGTATGGATAAAATTAAAGAACAATAAAGAATAAATGGGTTAGCTATGGCCTAAATGACAACCATATGGATAATAAGATTTAGCATATGATAAGGAATTTTTTCAGTGGGGTGAAATGTAGTCTGATGTCTATTAACAAGGTATATGTTTTTCACTCTCTCATTTCCAAAACAAGATAAGGAAGCCTAAATGAGATTCACTCACAGTGTGGGCTGGTCTCCAACTGCTAAGCTCTGTGGGGCATACGCAGGGCTAAAGTGTCTTCTAATTACTTTTGTTCTATTCTAGTTTTGGGTTTTTTTGCTATAAATTCCTACTATGGTTGTAAGTAACTGAATGAAGTTTAGTAAATGATATAGCAAGCATATTTCCTGGCTTGAAGGCATGATACGTATTTTTGATTTGCTCCTGACCTGATTTCTGAACTGTTTGCCTGAAATGGGAGCAATGATTCAAGGAACCATGAAGTTTTGCCATGTTAACTGATACTGATCTAATTATAAATTGGCTTTAACTGTTTTCTTACCAAAGGATTTCTATGAGCTGGAAAGTACCAGGTTTTCGTAAGTTTTTTTAAAAATATGCAGCATCTTAGAAAAAAATGCTTGAATTAAGAATCAAGTTTTTTCCAATCAATGAAATGAATATGAGACCTCAAAACTCAAACAGCTGGAGCTAGACCATGGTAAAAGAAACACAGGAAAGCACGTAAAGGAAAAGCATGCTCTCGTGCCTAACTGGTTATTTCTATGGCTAACAGGTATCACCTTCACCTAATTCTAGTCATTAATGACTAGAACTTTATTTTATTATGAAGCATGGCAGACAACCCTCATGAAAAGAAACAATTTATTTTTTAATTTGTATTACTGATACATAGTATTTACTATTTTTTTGCTGCTTATTACATTTGAAAATGTTTTGAGTAGTATGAACAAAGTTAAGTATGCAAAGGCTAACTAAGAAATATGATTAAAGGTATATTCAAGGAAGTTCCCCAATCAAAGAGGGCTGATGAATATGCATTTTTCCTCTTAAAGACCAATGCCAAAAGAATCTGGAGCTGAGAAAAACTTTGACTTGCACTTATTTAAGAGGTATGGTCTAGTAATGTTAAATTCTCATTGAATTATAGAATAAATATGAACAAGAAGAAATTTCTTAAAAGCCATGAATGAGGTAGTAGAGGAGTTTTATATCCTGAACAATTTTAGTAAGAAATTGCAGTTTCAGAAAACTCTGTATTCCAATTCCAATTCCCTCAAAGTTTCCAGAACTGTGAAAGCAACAAAGGAAGACCTTCAGTGAGTTCAGTGAGGCACACAGAAAGTCATGCTATTTTGTCTTCCTCTTTTAAATTGTGTTTCAAAGTCAGAAGTTAAATACTATGGTATTTGTTGTATAGTCAAGTTGTTTTCACTCACTTTAACACACAAGGCCATCTGTTTCCAAATAAAGCCATGTTGCAGCCATACTTCTCAGGTTTCTGAAACTCAAAATGAGCTTAGGAATCCTTGGAACTGGATCTTGCTTTCCACTAAATTCCAAGAACTGGTTTGAGGCCTTGCCATAGCAAATCCCTTTATGGTGGATGTCTTTCAGGAAGGGCCAGTCAGAGAGGGATACACACTGAACCTCTTTGTCAGAGCACCACTTGTGCATTGGCCAAGGTGAGGAAAGCTATTTAATGCCCATTCTTTTTTTTTCGGGGGAACTTTTATTAGGAAGATAAGCAATATGAAGATCTGCCATCAACACCTTTCAGAGAAAACTGGAATTTCATTTCCTATTGCTTGGAAGAAACTCTGTTTTCCAGTTGTGAAGATGAAACATTTGTTGTCTTTCTAGTCAGACTGTGTTTGCCATATGGTGTAAATAGGATTAAGGAAACTGGAAAGATCACCTTGCTATTCTGATGTTATGATTAATATTATTGGACCCATGGGGAAAAACACTTATATGAATAATATTAAGTAGTTTAAAGCTGATTATCTGTCTGATTACAAAAGGGAATAAAACACTGCAGAGTAATTTAACTGCAAAAATAACTGCAAATAAAAATTGTATGAACAATATTTTTTTATCAGAAAAATAAACAGGTGTGTTTTCTTGAATCCGAGCTGTCTTAGCAAACAAGGGCTTATTTTTATCCTGCTACTTCTAGTCACATAAAGACCATCTGTTCATTCTTTTAAATTCCAATTAGTGCTATTGACTGATCTTCTACAAATGCTTCTTCTAAGCTTTGCCTGCATGAGTGCTCTCCTCAGATAGAATATTCCTGGAGGAAATATGGCTGCCTCCTTGAAGAAGCTAACTGCTCTTCCCACTCAGGTGTCAGCATCCCAAGGCATACAATATAAGGATGTTGTTCTGAAACTTGTGGGCTCTTTCTGCAAATATATTTATTGTAGCTCTTCTTAAACATTCTTAAAAGGTGCAACAATAAAATGGATGGTTTGTTCAGTGCACAGGTAAGCACATAGGTAAATAATTTACAAAATTAAGGAGTTGTATATTTCTTCAGGGAAGAAGAAACTGTACTTTTAGTTTAAAGCATTCTTCCACAAGCTCATGCCCCCATTCTTACGGAACTAAAATAAATAAATAAAAAACACCCAGGAAAAGAACATATTAACATGAAAAGAGTTCCTCACATACTGTGAGGAATTTGCTAAGGAAAGATGCAGGGAAAAATTAGCTGCAGAATTATTGCCTTTCTTTTAAAGCACATGACCAAAATCAGTTAGTTTGATCCACAGTTTAGGAAAACTCAGGCTACTCATTGGTAAAAAGATTTCATAAATGAATTAAAATATCATCTACATTGATGAGAAGAATCTATTCTGTTCATGGTAGATGATGACCTGACATTATCTCCTTGTTCCAAAAATATCTCTCCACTTTAATAAAGCAACATCTTTGTAGACAAAGAAGCCTCTGTCACTAAAGCAAATCCACCAAGAATAAAGAAGTGGTAGCTTCTTGGCTTATATGGGAATATACATTATTGATATATAATCCTGATGTACAGCAGTTGAAGAGGTTGAAAACAAAGACCTGTGCAACTCATCAGCTGCCTTCTGGCAACAGGTGCATGGCAGAAAGACAATTTATTTTGATGACTGGAGACTGATGTTATTCTGCAGCTCTGACAATTAAAAAATCATGCTTTTTAATGCAAAAGACCAACTTGTTCAAAAAAACCAATCCCTCATGATAACTGCTGAATCCCCCTTATGCATTTTTTTTGCAAACTACTGTTCAATCTATATCCAATCTTTACACAACTGAAGATTTGGTTGCTCTTCAGAAATTGATGCTGTCATTTCTCCAGGATAGGAGGACGTCTTGCTTCATTAGACATTAGAAATTTTCCACATAATTCTCTTTAGCCAAAAACATCTTTAAGAAAGATTTACCACTCAAAAGAATGATGTTTAAGGATTGAGGTTATCAATATTTGTTAGAGTGTAGTTATGTTTTCTACAGTAAGGCACACAATAACTTTACGTTAAAAGTTTTAAAACTTGTTGTTTACCTGCTGCAATAGTTTTGCCCTGGATTTATATACCACCACTGACATAGAACAAGTATTAGAAAATCTTTTACTTTTTGCACCAGATTCAGTATTGAAATATTTCCAATTTTAAATCGAGGCATTATTTAAATTTCATAAGGAAGCTGTACATTTTTCAGTATTTATTTGGACTAAGAAAAGAACACAGGATATTTTAATTACTAAGACAAATACGTATAAGTAAAAATATACATAATATACAAAAGTAAAATATAATAAGAAAAATACAGTAAAAATATTATATGGATGTAAAGATATATACTAAGTGAAATGAATGATTTTAAGGATTTTTGCATAAAGGATATTTGCTACATAAACCTCTTTTAAAAATAATTTTTCAAAAGACCCTTGTACTTTCAAGCACTAGATCCAATTGTTAACCATTCCTGTGAGAGCCATTCTCAACCCAGAGTCCCTTCAGACTGTGAAATCGTTCAAACTATGTTTGTTAAAAATGAGGTGGACATTAGCATATCTCTCAGGAGCACTGCTTAACCTTAATAACTAAGCTGTTTGTTGAACCTGAGACCACACCATAGGGGTTTATCTGTACATTTGTTCCAATGAGATAAGATTCAACACCTGTGACAGTGCAATTGGAAATTTGTTGTTCGAATTTCCCTTTCTCAAGCAAGGGCAAACTCTCTTCTGCACAAACACAGAAATACAGCAGTTACCAGCAGACTCTCAGTATATAATGTGCCTTCTAAAGGAACACTTCTGAAACAGCACAGTGCTCCCAACAGGAGAAATCCACCTAGCTATTGTACAGGACTGTGTAAAAGCCCTTAGGAATCCCACCTCCAAACAAAACAAAACCACACAAAAACATATAGCAAGAGAACTGCAGCACCCGGAATGGGAGTGACCTCAACTAGACCCAGCTAATAGCCTCCCTGCAGCAGAATTCAGCTAATCCAAATTAGACTTTTACAGTACAATAGGATTAATTCCACTGAGTGCAAGGAGACAATACCCACAGTGCTGAATAAAACAAGGTCACAGAGAGTCCTCTGCCCTAAAGGACAAGTGGCATAGGCTAACATACTGTATAAACCCACCTACTGTTTGTTATCTTGCTGCTGGTCCTTTTACATCACTGCTATTTCTAGGTGTGGGTTTTTTTCATTTCAAACTGTATGATATAGAACTGATGTTCGACCAGCTAGAGTGACATTTTTATAGCAGAGAATGAAACTGAGGACTGTCTAGTGGAAGGTGGCCTGGCCCACATCAGGTGGGTTGGAACGAGATGGTCCTAGTTGTCCCTTCTAACCCAACCATTCTACAATTCTATGACCTGTCTTCCAAGTGCCAGAAGCCAGCATGAGGACAGGTGGGATGTTGGAGACCAGAATGTAGAAAACATCCCTCTCTCTGTTATAGAACCTGTTGTAAAACCTGTAATGAAACCTGTTGGGAGAGAACCACCTGCCCTGGACAATCCCTACTTTGATCTATGTCTGTGGAGAAAACTCCCAACTCTCTGGGAGACTTTAGAACCTACTGCAGTCTGAGTTAGGTGATAGAAATGGTATGCAAAATGTCACAGGGTGAAAAGGTGGAGGGTTTTAGGATTGTTATTATAGTGAGTTAATAAGAGATAAGAACTAAGATGGAGGTATGACACAGTTGGAAATTCTTATTTCCTTCTTATTAAATTTCTTATTTCCTTCTCAAAATCCATATACTACTATAAAACCATTGGTTAAATTTTGCAGCAATTCCATAATGTGACCAGACCTGTTTCACAGACATTGGATTAAATGAGTAAATAATAGTTATGTTAAATGTGGTATAAAAGTGTGTGTGGGAGGACGGGAGCCATGACATGACTTCTTCTGCCTTCAGCCTGTCTGCCATGCTGCCTCTTGCCTTTAGCTGCTAGCTTTTAGCTGTGTCTGTATCTGTATTGCTGATAAAATGTAATAAACAGCAAAACCAGCAATACTGTCTTTTCTTTTTTGGCACACAGGTAATTAACTCTTGTCTTAGGACTGTGTACGAGGCCAGTGCTAACAGTGGGACATTGCTGGTGTTGCTGTGGGACTCATGAGCTGTGCAGGCTATGGAAAGCCAGGAGCGGTGGAGTCGTTCTCGGACTGTGCATCGGGAACTGCCCCCAGGCATTCTCCACACACAGCTCTGGGGCACTGTCTTGCAAAGAAATGATCAGGCACTATGGGCCCAAACCATTGATGGCTACCAGGAATGTGCAGTAAGGATGAGCAGCACTCACACCCACCCTAAGGCTGCGCTTCATACACTTGCAGACAGAATTACCAGTCAAAAGTAGATACTTGGGTAAATCTGGTGGCTCAGTGAAACACAGAAGCAGGAAGAAGTCAGAACTTCTCTAAGAAAGAAGTAGATATGGGATACTTGAAGAGGAGTGAAATAAAAAGACACAGATACTTAGGAAAACATAAGCAAAGCCAATAAATCAACTACTAACATTAATCAGACTCTCCAAATCAATTTCTGTCTTCTATGAGAGTCTCACATGTGCAATACATAACAAAGAGGGGTGCAACTAAGCCATTTACTTGAAAATGACACAAGGTCCACGTGTGCACCATCACTAGCTTTTGTAATGTTTAGAAATTGTTTGGATCAGACCTGGTTATTTTTTATACATACTGGGTCTGTCCTATCCTCAGTTGTTTGAAGGCACTAGTTAAGGTTGATATCATTGTTTTCCTGTTCTACATCCTGAAAAATTTTGAAACGGATGAGAGATTATAGACTATTGCCCCTTTTTGATTAAAAGGAAATCCTGGTAGATAGAATACTCTTTTTAAAAAAATTTGGTTCAATTTGATATTTTTCCCTGTTCAAATAGTAATGAGCCTCTTGCAGTGGGAACTCAACTGATCGTACATTTTCAAATATGAAGAAACAAGACAAAACTCGAAATATGCAAATAAATAAAATTACGGGTTATTTTTATTTTCAGTTTTAAGCATTGCTGACTGTTTTCCTAACACTACTTTTCTCAATTGCCATCACAGACCTGCACACAGCAGTCTTACAGTCCCCTATGCATTCAAATCCCAATAAAAATTATAAAGAGCAAATGATCAAGACAAGAACAGCTTAAAAACTTGGTGGTTTGCTTGGGGTATTTTTGGTTGGTTTTTTTTTTTTTATGTTTGTTTGTTTTTAAACAGGGAATACTGATGCTTCAGTACTCTTCATGCAGTTAATCTCTTCAAAAGCTCCTGTCAGAAAGAGAAGGGGTGAGAGACGTGCACAAACTGCTGCAGTGAAATGCACAAAGGGACACCTAGCAGAATTCCTGTGCTCATAGACATATGCACATGTATACATATCTCTCTGCCAGTCTGTCATCTATCCAAGCCCAGACTTGCTCAGCTCATGCCTTAAACTTTGCTTTTATTTATTAGTTTTATAGTGCTGGTACCACACTGGGTAGATGAATTTCTAGAAGACTTTGTAGTGGCACTTCAGAAACCTCAGATACTCTCTAAATGTTAACAATCCTCTTTTACGAGGTCCTCATATTTGAATCCTTGATTGCTGTTTTCAAAACAATGCCTAGTTAAATTCAATTCAAGTTTGAAATGACAAAGGAGAGATGGATCCAGAAGCCTCCCAAATGCCACTCTGTACTGATACAGCAGCAAAGGGGTAAGCCACCCGATGAGCACAGTCAAAGGCAGCGTGTGTGATACCAGCTCCACAAAATGTCACAGTCCAAACATGCTGTCTTGATAAGTACAGCTTTCAAAAGTGTGTTTATTTATTAACCTTCAAAGCTGGGCTAAGAAAAAAAAAAAATCTTTTTAACTGAGGATTACTTGTCTCATCATATATATCAAAAGTTTTTCATGGTTCTCAGGACAGTTACTATTTGGGAGTAATATTGTCAGGTGTAAAAATTTATGGAAGTCAAATGACCCTTCAGAATTCATAAGGTAGTAACATCTTTTTTGTAGGATTGCCTAATTGCATATGAAGCATATGGCAAGTGTCAGGACAGGAAAGAGAAATGGAACAAGTTTTGTCAAGAAAAAAAAAAACTATTCTTAAATCATGAACTGTCCACTGACAGCACAACATGGCTTGGAACTGAGTTTAGTGGTGTCCTGCACCACCAGAAAGTCATATCTGAGAGCTTTACACCTTTTGGAAAGTTGGTTCATTTTCATGCATTTTCATGGTTTCAGTTCCTAAAAAAGCAAGATAAATTTAGTTCATTTATGTGTATAATGCCATAAACAATGGTATGGCATGGACAGCAGTCCCTGGTTTAGACATATTGTGGTTCACATACCCTATTTGGGAAAGAACGTCATTGTGTACTTGAGTGTAAAGCAGAGGTACAAGTTTCCCTAAACCAGAGAGGAATTTACTGACATGCTTTCACTTAAGTTAGTTCTAACTGAACTTCAGAGTCAACTTTGCTTTAAGCACCTTTACATATGTTTTCTTCTGTGGAAAATATCTTTCTAAATCAGATATTAATACTGTGTTTCAAGCTCATATGTTAAGTGACCATCTTAATTTAAACTTCTAACTTCTACAAATGTAGACTTTCCACAAAGTCATTCCAGGTAGCTCATAAACATATTAAATGAACTAAACTGAGTGTAAAAGAATAGTTTATGACTTGCCCATCTATTCCATTAATCCCAGATTATTCAAAGTTTTCCAAGTCTCAGCGAGAGAAACATTTATGTCTCTGGGAAATAATGATTTCTGTCCTTTCAAGTACACTCACTATATTCAGGAGGTTACAAAACTGTATTAAAGAATCTATGCTTAAGAATGAGTAATTTCCCTGGATTACATTTTCATTTCAGACTGTTCAGAAACTCTTACACCTTAAGCTTAGCAGAAAACTGCTGCATGCTTTTGAATACATTTTAACAGACAAAAAGTATCTCAGCCTAAGCTATTAGAATATTAAAAGCATAAGATTAACATTTTTAACAGAAATTTTAATAATGAAGCTTTCTTCTTAAACTTGCCCTTTTTTAGTAAAATAGTTCCCAAACCTAACAATATCTATAGCATAAAGTAATTGTGTAATGAGTATAAAAGGAACTTTAATTGTATTGCAGTGTGCATACAGATGACTGACCCAGTAAATTAAAAAAAAAAAAAAAAAAAAAAAAGAAAGATTGTTAGATGGACTATCTAAAGGAGTCTGCTCCCAGAGTTGTATTTTTAGAGATAACAAAGAAGGCACACAAAAGGCTCCTTTCTGGTAAAAATTTCCAATGTATCCACAGATGGTCTATAGACTTGCAATCCATTCTTGCACAAAAAAAATTATTTCTTCAAGTGTTTTCCCCGGTGGTGAAAGTCCAGGCTGAGGCCCTGTGAGAGCCAGCTGCCAGGTGGATGCAGGGTGCCCTGGCAGGGGTTCTGTGCCTGTGCAAGGTGCGCGTCAAGGAGGAGCAAATGGAGCAAATGGCACCTTGTAAAGCAAAGAGGAGGAGAGATGGGGGTGTACAGTCCTGAGGCTACCAGGGCAAACCCAGTCCCAGGCCTTCCGATCCAAGGTGTTTAACAGAAAAATAAGTCTATGCTTCCATATAAATAATAAATGATGGAGAGGATATCTCTTCATGAGTATATTCTCACACATAGTCCATAGTGATTCACAACAAAGAAAGAAGGAAGAATGAGGGCATCATGGCAAGAGTTTTCATGTTTGTGTGTAAAAGAAACGGGAGCAAAAAACTTACACCACCTGATGAAGGTATTGACAGCTATAAATATTTTTGGGTTCATAGATGGAATAAACCTTATTTTAAAAGAACTCCTAACTCAATTTTTTAAAAATAAGGTCTTTTTTTTCTTGCATTTACCAATCACATAGAGACCAGCAAAATCTTTCTAAAACAGAAATAAGAAAGCAGTTCAACTCAGGTGTGACTGAGGTAGGCAGCAAAAAGCAAAGCTGGGGACTCAGCTATCTACTTTTCTTTATTATTCTGATTATTGTTAAAGCTCCTGTGAAAACATAAAAAGAAACCAATGAGTATAAACTGATATACAGATTTATGCAAATGCCTCTTTTATTCTTTTACATATTTATTACACTGTGATCTTGTACACACTTAAGGTTTTCTGTTAAGATTAAAAGAAAATACAAGGACAATTCAAAGAAGGAGCAACCATGATTTGGGTTTGGGTTTGGTATTTTGGTTTTTTTTGAGAGTTAATGAAATAAGGATGGAAAATATTGCAACATTCCACATCTACTCATGGTGGGCCCAAGCTTTTCTCCTTTGTCAACATGGGAACAAAGAAAGAAAGAGAAGGGGAAAATAATATGTAAATGCACAGACATAAAAACTGGAATTATGAAGTAGGAAATTTTATCAATTTCCCACTCATATAAAATACTTTCAGTTCACACACAGTTTCAGTGAATAAAGGTGATCTACTGTTAAAGCATTCTTATTTAAAATCAAAAATTTATTGAATGAATTTAACTTCCCTTTCACTTTGCATTTATCTGCAAATAAAGTTCATATTTTGAGGCTGACATAAGTGTATGTGTGGACATTTATAGAAAAAAATATCTCTGCCTATTAGATTATGACCTTTATTCTGTGGCACGCAACAGAAGTCTGCTGTTCTTTCTGTGTGATGATGAACACCACAAGACACTGCTCCAGTTCCCAGGCTGGTAAGTAAAAGAGACAGAGAGAAGAATTTGGGTTAACCACTGTGGGTGTGAAGATTTCTGCAAGCATATACACCCATTTTTTGTAGTTCTAAATTCAATTTCCTTGGGACAATTTGAAAGAAAATGTACCTATTATTTTTGTTTCCACCAAATGTTACTATTTTTTAACCTGGTGACTTCTAAAGTATAGGACAGATTATAGGGTCTTATCCACAGTTTCTGATACTTTCTGTATTCCTACATTCTACCTGTCTTTATCATTTTTCCCCTTCCCTTTGCAGAGTTTTAATCCTTTCATTCTTATATTTCAAGGGAGTAGCCTTTTTTTTTTTTTCCTTATTTTTAATTTCAGTAGCTTTATCAACTCTAGCCTATTCCATTATTCTCTCTGATTTCTTCGACAGAAGTTATTAGGTCTTTTTGGTCTCCTCTTTTTCCTGAATCTAAGCAATTAAGTTTGAACCAGTTAAACTCCTCACATATTCTTTAAGTAGATTCCCCAGCATTTCTCAGCAGTGAACTTATCTGAAACCATGATCCCATTTACTTAATCTCTCCAGCTTTCTTTGAGGTTCTACCCATTTATTTTTTTCCTAAATAGCCTGAATAATTCTGTATCACCTTCAAGAATGGAAATCTTTCTTCTAAATTACTAGTCAGACATCACTGAGGTTATTCCTGTATCTTGTGCTTGACATCCTACTGCTAACAGACACTTGTGAAGGATCTCATTGGAGTCTCTTTCAAAGTGAAAATGGATTATGCCATCAAGTTTCTCCTCATCCACCACTTTAATCTATTAAATGCTTATGAACAAGCAGTGAGAGAATGTTTCATTTTGTTTTTCTCCAGCACTATGGATAGCACTCTACAGTATAATGTTTATACTTTTCATAATTTCACTCTTCATCCACATTTCAACTATTTGAATAGTGCTTAAATAAGATTCACTAATCAGTTACCAGAAAAAAAAAAATATAAGCCTCATATATAACATTTTATGAAAGAAATCTTTTTTTACCATGGAGACCATCTACATCCTTGTCATACAGAAAAAAAGAATATACTGTGTTATAGTTAGTCAGCTCAGGAAGTTCTTTATTTTGTGAGCTCGTGCTTTGTCTAGTGAAATTTAAAGATGAGTAAGTAATTCAGGGCACTAAGCTATGCATCAATACATATGCAGTAACATAAAATTATGAAGCAAAAGAGTGACACCTGAAAACAATATCACCTCAACATTCAGAACAAGGCAGCCACTGTCCTCAACATGTTCTAGGGAAGGTCTATGCAGCCTTCCCTTCCTTGTTCGCCATCTAATCAGACTTTTCTTCTATACAATGTTTTTTAATTGCTCATATAGAATTTTTAAGCAGTTTTATGGTAATCAGTGGTGATACAGAGTGCTGTTGCTTAGCACTGTGTTTAAGGAGCAATATTAATAGTCTGCTAAGATTCACTGGCTAATGTTAGCTCTACATAGTTAAAAAGAAGTATATATTTTTTCATGAATTTTGAAGTTTTTGCCAAAAACCTGCCACTCTTGATCCAGTGCTGAGTCCAAAGTTCTTATTTCTAGAGAGATAATTTTCTCTCTAGATGTCTAGGGGTTGATTCTGGTCCAGCCTCCACAGATAAAATGAGTGTATCATCATAAGTTAATGAATCTGGTGAAACTTTCTTTGTTACCTTTGATAAGCAAATGAACACTACTAACAGCAAAATCTCAGGTGGAAGGGAAACCATCTAAAAGTTCTCTGAAAATGTAAATCACATTTACATTATTATGAGCTTTTTAGATGTCCATGAAACTGACACTCCAGTCTTACTGCAAGAAAAAGAAACATTCGGTTCTTCATGCCTGCCACGTTTCTAGAATTTTAAAACCAAGCTTTGCCTTTCTGTCTATAAGCAGATACATATATATTTAGATATACATATACATTTGGGTCATGTGGTTTCTGTGGTATGCTCCAGGCAGTGACCCTTCCCCTAACCAAATGAGTCCTGAATGATTCAAGCCCATCCTGCTCCTTCTGAATTAGTCTGCATGCATCTTCAGGCTATATATAATTTGGCTGTAATAGGTATTTCACAAGCCTTTTCAACAGACTCAGCACACCATGAATAGCATTTCTCTTGCTGTGTGACACCAGCTCTCATAAAGGACTTATCTGAGGTCAATTTAATTTTAGGGTATGAGACATTGTAGCAGTATTTTTACAATTCTTTAAAAATTAATATTTCTATATGGAATGGGCATGCTAAATTGCTTCCTTGGTACCTGTCAAATTTTTGATTTGATGTCTGGAAGCTGAAAGTATCTGCTATATAACAAAAAGCATGGCAAGGCTCCTGGCCTACTGGAACCATCCTTGGGCCAGCCTGCAGAGACCTTGCTGATGCTTATCTGCAGACAGACACAGTTGATCCACTCCAAAAGGGATTCCAGGAGTGATTCTGCATGCATGAAGTGTGAACAACCAGGAAGAACAGGTTTCTGGACTGAAAAATTGAATGATTCAAACTGACAGTGTAGATGCAGCTTCTGTGACAGGAGCATAAATCCATAGCACTGGTATAATTGATTCCTCTCATCACACATCCCTCCTGCCTGATCTTGAAGGAAGGCTAAAATGTGTGACTCCAATAATAATTAAAATCCTATAAACTCCTCCTCAACACTTTGTTAGAATATGCAATAAAATATGCATTTATCTATAATTGTCTTGCTGTTTGGGAAAACTACAAGATCCTCTCCTATGAAATTTACACGATAACTAAAAATTTGCTACTCCTCTTTTAAAAATACAGTGTTAAAAATAAAGTTATAAAAAGATTTTACATTTATTAATCTTATACATGAAGGTTAATATTTAATTCATGGCAAAGTTTTATTCATTCAGTTGTGGTTATTGAAAGCACATCAATGTCCACATCTGTCAGCATTTTACACCTTTTTAAATGCTTTCCTCTCAGAAGCAGGAAAATGGCAAACTGGACCTGTGGGGTGACCATTAAAAGGAAAGAGGAGCTCAGTCCTCTGCTATAAAAATACCTATCAACCACTCTAAAGAGCTGAGCAGTTCATATTAAGTAAAAGACAGGCAACAAAAGTGTTTTCAACATTTTTAAACTTTTAAAGTGTTTTCACTGCATATATGTAAACTATATACATATATAGATACTGCAGAATGAAATGTGTCCAAGGAACAAAACATAAGGCTAATTTTTCTGACAGCTTCTTTAGCTTAAAAGCAGATGCAGATTAGAAAAAGATATTTACATCTCTCATTTTCTCTTGGTCTCCAACATCTTTATAGACATCTTGGAGCGTGTACAAAATTTTGATCAAAATAAAGGTGGCATTAAAATCACCAGGAAAAAAAAGAGTTTACTGAAGCAAAGGACTGAAAATGTGTCCTTCTAAAATTATTGACTCAAAAAATCAATACTATTAACTGGATTTAAGTGAATAATAACATGGCAAAAGCAATCAAAAGAAAATCAAGTACACAAAATTAGTCTCGAAGTCACTGAAGCATACACAGACTATCAGTGTATGGGAAAGTTAAGTGCTCTAAGATTTGTAAAGTACAATTTTGTGAAACTCTGAGACTAGAAAAATATAGTTACTTAAGAAAAATTTGAAAACAACACAATAACAAAAGAAATGTTGCATTGCATTGATCCAACTTACATAGCTTGCTTTGTTTCTGTAGGCATCTCACAGATCAGAAATGACAGACTTTTGGAGACTTAAGAAGAAATGTTAAATGAACAATCAAAAATGAATTCCTGCCAAAGAAGATGGACAGCAATATTTATTTTCTATTCAGTTAAAACCTGAAGAATATCCTTTCTAAAACCACATGTCTGGAATGAAATGACAAGCCTATAATTCACAACATTTTTTAAAAAAAGTTTTAAAGGAATTTTAAAATGTCTTCCTGTAATTAAAGTTTAAATTAACTTTCTGCCAAGTTGGCAACAGAAACTATTGGCCTTTTCCATGTTAATTTAGGAAATATAAATCATCTAAGTAGGAAATGGCCGTATTTATTACAGCAACTGTATCCTGAATGTTGTTCCAATGTGGAAAACTTGGAATGGTTCCTTTTTGTTCCAAAAGAGCACAAACATGGATCCTTATTTAGGGGTCTTGAGCACAGCCTATGTCTTCACTTTAATATCTTCAGTGGCACCACTGTTTTTACTTTAGGAGATAACATATGCTCCACATGCATGCAATAATAATTTCCAACAGCAAAAACTCATATGGATCTCTGGGTGGGTTACATAAAAGCCAGTGGGTGCTGGAAAATGCTTAACTATTTTGAAGAAATTAAGAAGAATATGGTTTTGATGTCACAGGAAATTGAAATCAGATCATCTGTTCTGCTCTGTGCAGCAGAACTGGGGTTGCTAAGTACAAACACAGAAGGCAATGTTGCCATATTGACAGAGCCCCTGGATGGCCTGGGAGCATAATTTTTAATCAGTCCCAAATTTCCCAGGAAGTGTAAGAAAACAAGAGCTATTTTGTGCATTTTCTTCACTGGATGTGAAGAAAACAAGGAAGAGTGCAATACAGCAAGCCCTGTAGGTTCCATGGCCCAGGAGCTCACTCCTGCTCAAACAAGGGTTTAGAGACACCTAACAATTCTTTGCTATTTTCTGTTTGTTGTTTTTATTTTGCAATCAGCCTGGCAACTCATCGATTCATCTTTCACAGTCTCCAGGTTCTCTGAAGCAAAGAGTGAGCAGCTTTCAGTCCTAAGCTTTGCCAAACCCAGAATGCAGAGAAAATCTGAATGGTTACTGACAAAGGTCACTGGCTGGTGCTAGATGGTCACACCACTGCTGGTCATGTCAATAAATCTGTTTCTCTTTCTGACTTCAGAGCACCCAACGTACTTCCAAAGCACACCCTCAAAGCAAGGGCAAACACTGAAAACCAATTTTACATTGCCCCTTACTTTTTTTCCTCTGCCTTTCCCCCCTCCAGATTTCCTATATCTGCCTCTGCTGCATGTTTTCACAACAGCTTGGGACTCCAGCTCCTGGCATGTCAGAGCTTCTTGGCACCTAAACATAATCATGTTAGGCAGAGCTTGGTCTTACCTGAGCTATAGCAATTTGTGAATGTCACAGGTATGAAAAAGTCAGAGTGGTGCAAAAATGGTATTTTTGCTAACATGTTCCAGTTGGTTTTCTGACATAAGGTCACTGAAAAATGTAAGTTGAGAATTGATGGTCAACTTGTTAGTTCTAAACCTGTCATGCAATCAGTTAGTTGTGCTTCTCTCTTTCTTATATAGTAAAAGTACCCAAATGACCTTGTATTTTGTTATGTTAAATACAACATGACTGTTTTAAGAGAGAAATACTGTATTGCGTTGAATTGTCTGAAAAATTTAGTTAGCAGACTTTCTTCATTTTAATTTTGATATATGATATTAAAAAAATGTATGGCTCATACAATAATCTGAAGTCTGTACCTAATGGGCTTCAGGAAAAATAGTGGTGTCTTCCTAAATCTGTTTCAGCAGCTGTCTACACAGCAGGACAAACAAGCTTCCACATTCCAGTAACTGCTAATTACCACTGATGCACAGCCCTATGCTATGGCACTGCCACCTAATTTCAAAGCAATGCAGGGATGGCTGTGGACAGGACCCAAATGGGTGTTATCTCTGCCTTTGGGGGAGCATTGTGGGTCCACTGAATCTCAATTGGGGGCATATATTTCACTGAAACTCAGGAGTTTTACCTAGTATGGATAACAAGGTTTGCCTTCAGATTTCTACTTGATATTTTATAGAGGTGCCATCTGAACCCCACATGACTTTAGGGCCCTTTCTTACAAATATGTATTTTTTCCACTTCTACAAGCATTCTACCAGGTTTCATGTTTAATGCTTTATATTTAATATGTTTACTAGCAGTGACATTCTTTGGTAGAAAGCCTTGGTTTGCAGTCCAGAATGACACCACCAGTATGTAAAAGTCCATCCTGCCCTGTCTTTCTCTTTTAACAGGTCCAACATGGAGCAGTCAAAAGTTATTCAGCAATTGACATTGACATAACTTTGCCACAAGCAACTGAAGCAATTACAAGACCTGGGATGGGTGCAGCTGAAACACCTTGATAAGAAAGCAATGAAAAATGACACATCACACGAACAAAATGGTTTCATCAGTGCAACACTAAATCAACATGTATGTTTCTGGCACTCCCCATTCTTTTGATAATGGAATAATCAAACAGAGAGGAGGACTGATATCCCCAATTTTTTCTGACAGACTGGAAATGAACTAAAATAAAGCATGCCTGTGCACTGTCATTTGATTGTATTTTAGCCAAGACAGTTTCAATTTAGTGCTCCATAAAACACTTCATATTTTAGTCTGGCTCGCCTGTGGTTGGTGTAAGAAGATAATCTGTTAAATTCTTCCTTCATTGCCTACCAAAAAAAAAATCAGTATTTACCATGACCACCGAAATCAGACAGGATATCACAACAGCAACAGAAGAACAAATTAAATTTGGAAAACAGGTTGCCTAATGTTCTGTCCCTTGTGCAGACAGTATGCCTAAAGAGTGGCAAGAGTTAATGAGAGGAACACAACATTCTGACCACTTGGGCAAAATGCATCCCTATGCTACAGAATTAGCATCCCTTCCTATTAGAAGAATGAGATGCATCCACAAGAAAGCATGTATTTCAGGGCCACTTTTGTTTACAGGATAATTTGATATTTGTTAATTTCTCTTTCCAAGGTTAATCACAAGTAATATTAGATGAGTAAACTGATTTCTCGGAAGAAATTTAGCATTTTTAATACTTCATAGTATTTTTCCCTTTTCACTTTTAGTATCACTCAAGTCCCTTTGATAGCATATCCAGATGAAATGTCTTCTCACCCTTCAAATGTTACCACTTATGACAATTACATGAGCTTTTATGAAGCATTAAAGTCCTTCATTTTAACACAAAAGGCAGGTCTTATTTTTAATGTATCCATCTGCTACCAAGCAAAGAGATCTTCCTATTTATGCATTTCTATAACTGCAACATTATGCAGTGAAATATTAGCTACAATAAATAATGACAACTCTTTTTTAGAGAAGGTTTCCAAAGTTGTGAGTAGCAGAAGGAATGCACAGTGGTACTAGAAAAGTCATCCTTTCAAGCTGCAAGGATGGAGCCTGATAAACAGAGGCAAAACTAAGCAAGCCTAGAGAATCTGTTTACTGAAGATAAGCATTTAAAGGAAGAATGTAAGAGAGGGGCAAAGTGTAGCAAGTGGCCTTACTAAAGTAAGAAAAGCAAAAATTTGGTTCAGTGTGTAAATTACATCACAAATCTTCCAGAAAGAATCCAGTGAAATATTCTGACACTATAAATTTCTTCACAACAATTTTTAAACTTTTTTTTTCTTTTGAAATCAAATGTGCTTTTTTTTAGGTGTTTCAGTAGGAGACTGCATAGGAAACACTGCACATATTTAGATTTCTTATTTATAATAGGATATTTTTCTACTTATTTCCCACTTTTATTTCTATTAAAATAAGAAAAACCTTTATTCTTCTCATAAGGAGAGTAATACTTCAAATTCAAGAATGTAAGGCATGGAAAGGGCCATAAATAAAACTTAATAAAACTTTTTAAAGGCTAATATCTACCTTTACCAGAAACTAAATGTTGGCTGATGTCTCATAACCAATCAACTTAGGGAAAACACTGATTGTAATAGGAAACTTTAGCATCACTTTCAGCTCTGACTAAAATAAATGCAGACAGAAACCATATAATTTCTAGTACTCATTTTATCTTTATGTAACCCTTTTTATATTTACATCTGTAAACAAAGCATACAATATTGATTTCTGCTGAAGATTCACTCAACTGACATGCCCACTTCTTGGGCACTAAGCAATATAAACATGAGATCTTAAGACTGGACAAGAAACAAACTCTGTCATTGTTTATTACAATATCAGTTACAAATGAAGATTTTTTTTTCCTTTTAAAAATGCTCTTGTCTCATAGCACCAAACTGGTGTACAGGATTTATGAGAAAGAATGTTAAAAGAGGGTGTTGAGAGAACACTTAATATAAGAGATTAAAATCATTTCAGCTATCTTTTATTCCCAACACTTCTTTTATCATCATTATCATCTTTCTCTTTTATGCAATGATTATGAGAACACATCATAGTTTTAGTTAAACACCCTGAGATTTATACTCACCAGAAATACAGCTTGTTTGTATTTTCAGTGTTAATTTCTCCACTATGACAAGCAATGTCTAAAATGGTCATTTATGCTATTTTTACAAAAAAAAATTAAAATTCTCATTATGAACAGTGATATAAGATATTGATATACTGGAATTCAAGTGCACAAAATCACTACTGGGCTGTACATAGAACAACAATGTTTTCCTTTATAGACAAGGATCCCAGGAAATTATGTTAACTATACTCAGGAAAACAAAAGAAAAGCAGCTCACAGTGAGATGTAGATAAACTTGGAAAGGGCGCAGTACCAGAAAAAGACAGAATAAAGCCTCCATCCTATGATGGAGGAGCACAAGAAACTCTCTAATATAAAAAATTGCCTAAAGGGGTAGTCCATGGCCCATCCTGGCTAATTTATAACCCTAAGTTCTGTAAGTCTAATAACTGTGCTCTTTGCATAATTTTCAAGGTAGTCCAACTCAGGTTTGGAGAGGAAAGCAATAATACATTTATGAAAATTAGTGTGGAGCTGACTCCTATTAATCTGAGTGGTCTTTAGGCACCTAAATTATGCCTTGGGCATGCTGTTTCCAGTATCTAGGGACATATATGCTGCCCACTTAAAACTGAACTAGTAGCATCAACTCTCCTTGTAGTCTCTGCAGACAAATAGATTGATATAAAGGTAAATTAATTTATTCTAAAACAAGGGTTCAAATAGGGAAAGGCTTTTAGACATACCTGCCTTAAACGTGCATTCTTTACCTACAGTTCAGACTCCGAACTTGTAGGCATCTGTTAGGGCTTGGCTCTGCTAACATTATGTCTAAGCAGTTCCTTAAAATGTACCCCCCACAGCAGCTGCCCAGCCCTTTAGCACACTTACACAGCACATTTCTTACAGGAGAGTTTGTATTTATGTATACTTACATATTTATATACACTGTCCCACAATATTTAGGAACAGAAACAGGTGTTTGGCATAAGGACAGAAAATTCCAGGTTTTGTTCCAAAGCCTCATTCTCCCATAAACTTGGAATGATACCTGCAAGTCAGATAATCCTGCATACTGGAAATAAATTGTCAGTACAATCATAAACACTATTGGGTGATCTGGAAAGGGTCTTCCTCAGTCTCTTCTGATAAAAAGCATGCTGCTATTCATAAAAATGATCCCATCCCTGAATCAAGTACTTCAACACTAGGAAGGTATGCAAGGGGAAAAAAAGGAAAATAAAGGAAATGGCCTAGCCCTAGGTTACCTTAGCATAGCAAGAAATCTTTGCTAACAGGGAAGTCATCCTTTAGTCCAGATAGCAGGTGAATAGAAAAATCATGCAGTCCATTACCACACTTGTATAACAGTTCCTCTAACTTTCCTACCTTTTATTGCTTTTTTATAACATTATTAATATTATTATGATTGCAGGCATTCAGATTCACTCAAGCTGACCCACCTGAATTGTCTGAAAGCAGTATCACATTGACATGATATGGTGCAGATATCTTGCTTTGAAAACATCTTAATACAATTTGAAGGAAACCTAAGATACATTTTAAGAAAACGTTAAAAGTATTTATCATTTTTTTAAGCACTTTGGCAAACACACAGCAGGCATGCTATCATTATAGAGTTAATTAGCTATTTTGATGCCTACACTGATTATTCATTATCATGGTATTTCCAGGGAAATGCAGATCCTTATGATGTGTGCTAAGAGAGAATCTATTTTGGTGATTTAGGATGGGATTTCTGACCCAAGATCTGTGCAATGTAATTTATATCTGTGCTAGTCACTGTAGGATTCTTGTATGGCTGATGGGGAGAAACAGGCAGTGTAATCCTCCAGCCAGATTTAGAAGACTATTTTAGGATGCAGTGAATCACACTGTAGAAGTTCTGTGGGTCTCCACAGATTATAAGAGGAAGCAAGCATGATTAACTCAGATGCAGACATCTATGCTTCAGGTGCCTCTGCTCAGTTACATGAATTCACCCACAAGTGGTGCACATACACATTTACACACCTAGAGCTGCATAAATCAGGCAAAAACATTTCATGTCTTAATTAATGAACAGATGAAGCCCATTTACTTTTCTTAAAGCAATATTTCATCACGCATTGATATTCTAATCTATGACAAACATATTTCTGAGCACCCAATTCATCCCACTTCCTTTAGCATATCTGTATTTTTAAATGGAGCATGTCACAGAAGCATACAAAACATCCCTAAAGGAGACTGATTAAATGAAACTGGTGCAGCATCAGCTCAAAAAAAAAAAAAAAAAAAATCCAAACACCTGAACTCCCAAAAGCGCTCTAAATTCATTAGCATGGTCCTAGTTAACTTTGCTGTCTAGGAGTTTTGATTCAATTCTATACCAGCACAATTGTACTGCTTCCAGCCGTGGAACAAGTTAAGCCAGTTCTACGTTTCAGTTCCCTGCTCCATATTTAATTGTATGGCAGAAGAAAGCTCAGTGACAAGCACAGGAAAACAACCTACTGCACCAAAACCCAGCAACAAGACAAATATTCCAGATGATAGAGGATGTTTTGATCAAACATTTCTACACTCTTAAACTAAAAACTTGCACATTCTAGATTGCTACTTTTATTTCTTCCACATTTATTTTATCTTGGAAAACTTATCTTTTTATATAGAAAATGCACTTTCAGCTGTAAGTCCCTCAACTGGAAAATTTATATTGCTGTGAGTCAGGATCTGTCTGACAAAAGTTAACCAAAAGGGAGAGACATTCATGAGGCCATCAATTGGTATAATCTTAGTATAGCTCCAGAAAGCTTAGCTGTGGATAGATGGAGGATAGAGGTGGCCACCCAGGAGGGAAAGGGAATGGTTTGAGCAACAGGAAAGGAAGTAGCTACCCTGACCTGCTCTTCACTTCATTGTTTGGAAGGTAGGTATGCACTCTGCATTTCAATAGGTACAGGATGCATAAAACAGACATCACTCTGCTAAGTCTGATCTCTCTCTTATTCTGATGACAATTTCTCTTTGTCTCCATCATTTTCAATAGGTCTGTATCTAAGCTGAAACTGTTCTATTGTGTTTTGACAAGACTTCTGAAGTTTTCTCTGTATTATACAAGTCCAAATTTAATTTGAAGAGAGAAATCCATATTAGCAGATTTAGAAAGGTCTGTGCTCTTAAAACTTACCATAAAGTCTATACGTTTCAGCAATTAGGAAGACTATTTTCTCAGAATAAGTAACATAAAACAATTTTGTCAAATAGAAATTAATTGAAATTCATAAACTCATGCTTTTGTATTTTATTATATATTTTTCCTTCATGTTATTACAGTTATCCCAACTCAAACCCCAAATCCATGTCCTACTGTAGTATTTAGCCTGGAAATGCCCACAAAAGGATTGCATAATTAAAGCCTGAATGAACTTTATTGTAAGACTATTTAAAGACTTCAATTACTTCTAGTACATTTTCTGGTCTCTTGAAAACTTTATTAAATGTATTCAGACATTTCATGATTTAGTCTCTTTTCCTGTAGTTCTGGCATACACAGTGTACTGACAGTCCCTTTACCCACAGTGACTTTGTACACCATCTCAAGATAAAAGAAAACTCAGCAGTCTTTCAGGAGACCCTATTTTGGAAAAATGGACTGAATGTTAAAATTGCATGTTTTATATATTTTAAAAATCCCTTTATCTGCAGAAAGGCCAGGGAAACCCTCCTCTCTGTTTTTACCTCTGAGAACTCTTAGCTCAGAAAAGTGATTTGTCCCATTCTCTGTCTCTGTGATCACTGTGTTTGTATTCTCAGTAGCTAATGTCTTACGATTGGTGGTTCAATTTTAAATTCCCTTTGACTTACTTTTCTTATTGAAATTTCACAGTGCACCATGATTGAAATATTTCTTTATCTGCATTAGGGTTTCACATGAAAGCCAAGCTGATGAAAGCAGATATAAAGTAAAAGTGATTTACATAAGCACCTTTTTTGTTTTTTTAAGGAATTTGATGGTGAAGAAAAAAATTCCATTGTGCAAAAACCTCACTTGGTATGAAGTCAATTCTTTCAAAAATCATAATGTTTTCTATAATTTGGGTTGGAAAACAAATTATTAGGTTTTTTGTTTGTTTGTTTTCTTTTTTCTGTTAGAAGCAGAAAAAAAAAAGCACAAGGGATAGATTACCTCTCCTGAAATTTTGTCCAGAAGGTAGGTCCCTATGCTGATTTATCATGTATGTTACCTACTTCTTGCAATTGACTTTGAAAGCATTTCTAAGGATCCTTTCTCCCACAATCAAGTAGATGAATCACTCTCTTGATTATAAAGGCGGGCTTCCAGTGCCATTTGAGAAACCCTGCCATATCCAGAATAGTCACAAGACTATGGTTCAACATCTATAAAAACACCCTGGAGAAATACCTGGTGTGAAAACAGGTATCAAAGAACAGACCATGTGGCATTTGATCCTGTGATTAGGTAATCCAATTGTTCCTAGACTTTGATTAACTATGACATAATGTAGATTTGACTTAATTCAAATATTTGCATTTACCTTTAGACACCTCCATCCATCTGAGGTAGTGATGCATTACAAGACTGCAGAAGCTGTCACTTAGGTTTTTAGAAGCAAGATGCATTGTCATGGAGGTGCACACAGAGATGACTTCTACTAGAGCATCAGAGCCCCATCAGTATGTTTAGCCCCTGAGAAGCAGGGGGTTTGCTTGCATTATGTACATATCATGATATAACTCACAGAATATATATATAACAAAGCTTACTGCAGTTTTCCTGTTTATCAAGATATATTTTGAATGATCTTAGAATAAAAAAAAAAATCCCAAAATTTGTCATGTACAGTGTGCTCTTAGATGTGTTTTGAAGTAAGATGAAATCTTATATTTGCGATATCTTTTTATGTTGTGTTTCAATAGAAGTCCGAACTTTAATTTGTAGGCATGGAAATTAATTTCCAAGGCGTGGAATTTCTCCTGGGTTTATGAGCAATCTGGTATTGGGATATCAAGCTTCCAATACCTGGCTTCACTCACAATTGACATGCAGCATTTATGTTAAACAGTATATTCTCCATATACATTTAAATTTAGTCTCATGAAAGCAGGGTGGGCTATGATTTCATGTGAACAGCAAATGATCACATTCAAGAATAACAGTGAAGTTGATAGCCACAAAACAGGATTTGATTTGTATTATCAAAGCACATAATGACAACATTTGCACTCCTATAATTTTTTTATCCTCAGTGTAACAGGATATAGCTGGAAAGGCCAAATATGCAGTCATTTACTGTTTGCAACAAGAATGATGTAGTAGCTGCAAGGTCCCATCAACCTAAATGCCCATGACATTTCCATTTGAGTCCTGGCAGTATAAAGACAAACACTGATTAATTTAAAAGCCTACTGTTATTTAGAGCACATGCTTTTAATCTGAATAAAGAGGTCATACAGACTGTCCCAAAACACATTTAGTGATATTTAATTATATATACATCATCATCTCTTTATCACTGTCAGCATCTGTCTCTTGTATTTCCCCCTCCGCAACCTGAAAATCAGCACACCTGTATCTCCCTCCAAAAACAGACACCACCTCCACCAAGAGCTGCAGCATGCTCCTTGTATATTAAGTGTACTATTTCAGACAGGTTCAGAAAGGACACAGTTCTGTGGGGATGGTATTATGTAACCAGATTAAGGGACCTTACATTGTACCTTTTAATGAAAATGAATCCTACAGTGCCTATTTTAAGTACTTATTTGCCGTTTAAGAGAACTTACTATTAAGTCACAGATTATTAAAAATATATTATCAGAAAATAGAATATGATTTTTGCTTTTTAAAAGAAATTCAAAATTCAACCTAATCCTGATTTTCATAAGGCAGCTACTTTTGCCACAGCTGTAAAATACTTCATATTCAACTTCTCTGTGATATAACTCCTTCTGTATAATGTTGGTACTCTAGGATGTTTATGAGTTGCAGCACAGCCCCACAGACTCTTATTTATGGCCTGATGGAAAAGTCTGTCACTACAATAGATCATGTAATTCCTTAACATTCTGTGTTATTTTTCATAGTCAGAGAAAAAGTCTGAGCTGCCGTATGACACATTTCAGCTGGCTTAATTAGCAAAACATCCCAAGGGAATGAAATTATGTCCAACAGGGTATGTCTTATTTCAGTCAAAAATAGTCAAGTGGCTGAAATATCCCAATCAGAAATGGTTTTTGTAATACTGTTAAAAGTCTTTTCCATTTTAAAATCTTTTCACAAACAAATCTTTAAACCTTAGACTCGGTGCTCACTTCCTACATTGGATGAAAGCAAAACAGCAATAAATATTTTAATACTTTAATAATTTTCAGACCCCTTGCAGTATCAATTAGCATATTAATGCAATGGTTCGTTGGTCTTATTCAAGAAGTTAAACTTCTAAATGACTAAATAAAAAGCTTCTTTTATATGACTAGGGGAAGACTGGTATTAATTGCAAAAGAACAGGGACAGGAGTGGAAAAATGGAAACCCTGCACTTGATTAATTGTTCAGTCAAATTATTTCAAATTATTTCAAAGCTCTCTTGTCTTTCTGTAATTAGTCTTGCAATTAAAAATTGATCTATATACTGAAAATTGTATTTGACTTCATAATTATGTTTTAATCTGCTAGTATCCTATTCAGAAAGATAATTTAATTAATTTCTACGCATAGTCATTATCATGTGTGTCTAAAAACATTCAGTATGCCTTCACTGAGTTCTCAAGAAAAAAACCCAAACAAACAACTGGACTTGTTCAGACTTGGTGGGTGAGGTTTTACTGGTGTAAGAACTCAGTGCTGGAAAATAATATGGGTGGAAATAAGAGAGCACTGCTGAGTTTCTTGATTTACTGGCCAGCACAGATTGGCTACAGTACCTATAAAAGTAATACAGTGCTCCCTAAACCCCTGAGTTGTGGAAATCCTCATGAAACTGATGACTCTTTAGAGGAAGATTCTGAAACTTGGCTGTCTTTGGTTATGCAAAATGCTCTACATGTCACCACTGCCCCATAGGCAGGAAGAGTGCTGGCCAGTTTTCTGAGTGCATAGCTGTGATTTCCCATAAAAGCTCTATGCTGGCCAGATCTAGCAGCTCTTGCTATCATTCAGGGCTACAAAGATGTTCATAAGAGACACTCTAAACCCTGCAGATTAATCTACTGTACCATAACATTTTTGTCCTGGGCTACAGAGAAGAGATCAGGAACAGTGATGCTACCTGGAAGAAAATTTCCAAGAGTATGGGCAGTTCCAAGCACAGTACATGACACTTGCTATGATGAATATATTAGCAACACAAAAGAGTAAAGGGCAATGGCAATGTTTAAAGCTTAAAAGTTAATTTCCTGTAGCAAAGGAAGAGATGTAGAAGAGGAAGGAATTTTTCTTTACATTAGTGTAGCTGCAGGTTGTGAGGCTAGTGCTGCTATTGAAGATGTAGAAGGTCCTTTGGCAGGCAGAGCTTCATAACAAGAATTCTTCCAAATGGAAATACCTGACTCTGCCCTGACATTTTATTACAATAGTTTTGCCATTGAAGATTGAGAAACCCCTACAAGACAAAGAAGGGTGCTCATACAGGTCGCTATTCTCAACAGAGAACACAGACTTGTAGCTGCAGAAAATGGTGATTTGCTGTTTAATAATAAGATTTCTATTTCTCATTTGAACAAAATTAGCCAGTCTGCTTCACCAGGTCTCTTTTTTTTTTTTTATTCATTGAGTTGTTTCCTTATTTTCATTCAAAGTTATTATGTTTTATCCAAGTAAATCTTTGGAAAATTAAGAACTAATATTTCCAAATTGTTCATTAACAGCAGAGTGCATACTCTCTGCTCTACAGATTGTTTTAACTCTTATGAGTCTATGGAAAACAAACATTACCTATCAGGACCTGAAACTACAGTCTTAGAGATGAGAAAGGCTTAATAGGTTACCAAATCCAGGTTGTTCTTCTCATGTGATGGAGTATCCTAGAGGTTCTATAAAGAGAGTCCTTAAGACATCACAGCCAGAAGTGTGCATGTAAGATGGAAATGCACACCCAGCACGGCCATGCACAGTAAGCACACTGGGTGGAATGCATTCAGCTACTGTGGAGCCTCACAAATGAAATCACATTTGGGATGGAGTTGAGCTGTCATGGTAGGAAGAGCCAAACTTCTTTTGTTGAAATGTGTCCAGATACTGAGGCAGGGATGTGCCCTGTGAAATGATGTGACTGGCAAAGAGACTACCTAAGAAGAAGAGGAGGTTCTGGGAAGGCCTGGAAAGATGAGCCAGCTGTAGCTGGTGATGTAAACAGTAGGGTCCCTCTGAGGCTAGGTGTAAAGGCGTAAATAAAGGGTCAGACAAGTCATGCCATCAGACACCAGATTGTCTTGCTGCAGTCAGTCTGCTTTCTGATTCCATTTTGGACGGTTCAAAACAATTGCCAGAAAGGAATGATGTGGGAGGCAGCGAAGTCATAGGCAGTATAGCTGTGAGGCTGTCCATGTCACTGTTTCTCAGGGACAAGACCCTCGTGGTCCCAAGTGGTCCTCGTTGATTCAGCTGCCTTGGTCTGTCTGTAAGGCCCAGGTTAGCTCTCCCCCAGGCCAGGATGGCCCACCCCTCTCATTTCTCACCAGTGCACCACTCCTCAAGCTCTGGCCTTGATGCTGTTATGTCCATAAACCTGATAAAGACAGGCCTCAGTGTGACTTTGATCAAATGTGGACCAGCTGCTCATGGGGTTGTCATTTTACAGTTTTAAGAAGACATCAGTGAAGGATTACTTCAGTTTCTAAACAGTTTGTGAGGGAACACATGATTCACTGCTGGAAATTAATGAACAAAGATGCTGAAATTGCTCTTCCTCCTCCTTCTCTCCACCATTAGCAGCAATGAAGCTCAGAGTTTTCACACATTCATTCTCTGCAATAAGCAACATATCAGATCTGTCTTCATGCCTCTCCTAAGGATTTTTGTCTTAATGACCACTCTTCTTTTAAGTCAGAAACAGCCACAATACCCTGACCACCACAATCTGTATCAAAGGTTTCTCTAGTTAAGAGTGGAGAATCCTTATGCTAGGGGTAAAGTAGCATTATATGGATGAAATTAAAAAAAAAAAAATATATATAAATGTATATTGCCTCTATGACAGCTTAGTTTATCACAGAAGTTCAGCTCCTTGGAAGCTTGTGACCGTAACAAAAATAACAGCTGCCAGATAAATAAACCAGAAAAATATTTATGTACAAATTAACACTTGTGTGAAGACTGTGTATCAGAAAAGGAATCTATCACAGGCACTAATTAACATGAGAAGTTTGTGACACTGCTAAAGAGCAGTGATTTCCAGTATCCCTATGAGGTTACCAAATCTTTCAATTGGTAGGAATTTCTAAGGTCTTTCTGGAAGAAAATTCAAATAGGACACAAATTACATATTCATTTTTTGCCTTCTTTTTTAATTCCCAAGCACTCTTTTCCCCCCTCAAAACAATGAATATAAAGTCAGGTTCTTTTCTTCAGATGCTGCTTACAGAAGTTGAGTCCTGGGGGAGCCAGCCATTTTCTGTTTGTACCTCATCCTGCTCTTTACTGGGTATTGGACCAGATCCTTAAAGAATAGAGATAATCCAATGCTGTTGCCAGAACTAACCATTTTAAAGTACCAGATTACAAAAGAATGCAGGATTACATGTTTAAAAGAAACATATTCCTGATAGATAGACCATATGACAAGTCAGCACAAACTGATTCTCTGTTTCAAACTGCCTGTCGATTTTAACTTGCATAAAATTGTACATGTGTTTTCCAAGGCCCTATCTGTGTTAATCTACTTCAGAAACTGCCCAGGAAATCACCATATCACAGCCAAATATGTTGAAACAAGAGATGATTTGTTCATACATGCTAATAATACTCAGACTCTTGTCATGTTCCTATTATCAGTACACAATAAGCTTGATGTAGAATTTCAACAAGCAGCACTGTTGGTTTCAAAGGAGCTCAGCATTTGATGTTTGAAAGTAGCTCTAACACATCAGAAACATCTGTACCACTCTATTTCAAGAGGAACACTAATTTTATCTTCCTTACATCCTGCAGGAATACCCTGCTAAAGCTCAGTGTACTTGCCACACAAATACAACTCAACAGAAGTCTGAGCTCTCTACTATGGTTGATTGCCTATTATTTCAGGAATACAGAATAAAACAACAGCAAAGACAGAAGCAAGACATCTGTAAATGGTAGTGGCTGTCACAAATCTTGACAGCTTCCACTGACCTATTGCATTCATATACCAGCTTTTCACTTTTTAAGACCTGAAGTGTAAAGAGCAGTTTCCACACTCCCTTTCACAAAATGATAAGTTCCAGACAGCCCACAGGGGAAAAAATGACAGTTACCCAAATTGAAGGTCAGTGCTTAACTCTGTAGCTTTGCATGCACACAATTCAGCTACTGAATATCACCTGCTTCTGTTTTCTCATCGCTACAGCCAAAGCACATAAATAAAAAACCTGGTGCAGATACCTGATTCTGTTATCTTCTGTCAACTCTGCTTTCATCTGTCTGAGGCACTGCACTGCTGTAATACTCCACTGCACCGTGTCAAAGCTAGCATTCTTCACTGCATTGATTCAACTGCACCTCATCCCGTTCACCCACCTGTGAGGTCTTCAGATTTTCTTCTTGTCTCCAAACATCCAATGAGCCACAGGGATCAGACCAAATGGGAAATTATTTCCTACTGATAGTAACAGGTAGATTTCAGCCAGCTCAACCTATCTGAACCTTCAAAACACAAGTGGATCTCAGAGGTACTTCTGGGATACCATGTGTAGCCACAAGAGAGGTGCTTCCTTCCTATTTTTGTGACACCAGGAAGATTCCAGCTACTGACTACTGTATATAGGGCATGTGGTGTAGTGGGGCTAACACAGAAAACATGTAGGGTTTTCTCAACTTGTTTCACAAGGCCTGTTATCACCAGCTGGTATGTACCAGCACACATCATGATGTCAGTCTGATGCTGCTGTCCTTGGTCAGCAGGAAAAAAATACAAGCTCATAGTTGCATTTAATTAAAGAGAACATGAAAATAAATATAAAAAACAGTTTTGGATACTGGTGTGTGCATGCTGCACTAAGGGAAAAGAGGCAGGAATTGGAAAAAGGGACTGCTTTAAGACACTTGATTTTTAAATCTGAGGTCAGATAGCACACAGATATGCAAAAACTGTGTGGTTCCTCCTTGTGTGAATAAGTCTCACTCAGCACCATATTTTCAGTACAGCAACCCACTGACTTTAGTTCCAGAGGGGAAACAAAAGTTGCACAATTTGTAATTTCTCATGAAAAACAGTTTAATATGTCAAAGACCTCTGGCCAAAGCCATCCTTCATTTCATGTTGTCTGGGCATAAGTATGTCCTTATTTTCCACTAGGTGATATATTTTCAAGGAAAACTGCATGATACTATGTAAATTTACTACATCTGCTTTGCTATGTGTTCAAGGTCATGTTGGTTCTTTCTGACTCAAGGGACTACTGCTACAAAAGGGCTGAGTACAGGAAGAAAGAGATGCATGCAAAAGGGCACGTTAAAATAGAAAACAAAAGGATAAGAATGATTTTAGAATTATAAGGTCTCATCTTCAATTAAAAAATGGAACTAAAAATCTTTTTAATTGTCTGAATACGTAATTTTAAGATCTTTAATAACACAAATGAACATGAACAGTGGACTCTTCATTAGTCTTCAGCATTATTTGATTGAACAGGGACTTTCAGTTCTGTACTTTCTGTCTGACTGTACGTTACATATATATATATGCCTATACAAACAGCTCAGAAGTATGGGCATGTTCTCAGGTGAAACAGCGCATAAACTGAGAACATTATTTTTTTATAGAGTAAACAGTGAATCTATTTGCCATCAATATTTACTACTAGTTGGAACTGAGTAAAAAGTGAGGAGGCTGAAAACGAAGCCAAGCATTTCGCAGTGACAATATTTTGATGAGTTGAAACAATGAAGCAAAGCCCTATGCCATTTTGGGCGGGAGGAAGTGGGGGGAGGAAAAAGGGTTTTTCCATTGCAAAACATGAAAACTTCCTGTAAAGAGAGTGTGGGGTGTGTTACTACATTTTCACAGAAGAAAATAAGACCAAGAGAAGGCAAGTTCAGCAAAAAAAAAAAAAAGGTGTCAATGATTTGAATTCATTAAAAGTTGGAAAGATTCAATTTTCAGCATCAGTGAAGGATGCTTCTACCTGGTGTTATTTTGCCATGGAAGGTAATATTTCACTTTATTTCTGTCACTTAACATCTAAATCTGCTGATACTGATAACAACACAATCACACTTGCCCATATGCATTAAGAGCACAAGACTACCAGAGCCTGAGATTTTGGTAACTGCTGCAGATCAGTTGTTACCTGGATAGAGAGTGCATGTCACTGTTTGGCAGAATCAGTCAGAAGGGCTTCAGAAATACAATATGTAGCCCAGACCTCCATTCCTTCTTTCTTCTCTTTCTTATTTTTTCATTCTTTTCTAAACATCAAAAGTCTTACAAAATGGAGAGTGGGAACTAAAATGTCATGTGCCTTTTGAGATGACTTTAGAGCAACTTACCCTTGCTCTCGCCAACCTGCTAAAAATCAGTACTTCTTTTTTTATTTTGACTTACATATTTTGTTTAATCGGGTTTTGCTCGTACCACTTTTTTCTTATGTGGAATGAAGATGATAAGGGGATATCCTTTGAAAAAACTATATTATCACCATATAATCAGTGATATTGATTTCACTGTAGATTTCTCATTTCCTCCATAGGAATGGAGGTAATCAAAGGACACTGTCATCTTCCTGCTGATGATTTAAAAACTCCTGCTAATGGATAGTGCAGTGGAATTACATTTTCTGTCCCTCTTCCTCTTTTGTCTATTAACAGGTGCTGGATTTCTTCGGTATGGAGGAAAAGGACCTCTATAATGAATGCATTAATTTTTTATCATCTGATTTGTTTTCTTCTTGTAAAGCTGTGGCTTTGGCAATGATAAAAACATTCCTAGCAGCTCAGCATAGTTAGGGAGCATTGCTATTCATTGGTAAATACAAAGTTGATTATCACAAGAATTTAGATGTGTTTGCTATACATATACATAGATCTACATCACTTATTTTCCACATGTTTATTGACACGACTGATGCTTTTTAGACACATTATGTGGAACTAAACTGGAGGAACATGAAAGGCATTATTCCAGCATAGGACTTCTCAGAGAACACAGTATTTTATCTTCTTTTGTTCTGGAGATAAACACCCATTTCATTGAGAGAATTACACGGATCTGAAATCAACACAACAAAGGAGCATTATATTTAAGGTCCCAAGGGGCTAAAATATTTTGAACTCTTAAGTTCTTTTAAACTCTGATCTTATTACAGGCAAAATGCAAACTAAACCTTCATTTTGTATCAGCCTGTACTTCATTTATGCTACTGCAGAAATACAGCCTCTTGCTACCAAAAGGGAACTCACAAACCATATATAAAATTGGATAGTTAATTGCTACTTTTCCCAGCTGAGAGAAATGTACGTTAGTTAATGTTATGGGAAATTTAATATATCAGTTACTCTCTGCAATTTTTATCCTATCTCTGTTGGTTCTACCATAAAGTTGGTATTTCAAAAAGTCATGAGAGGCAGCTAGCAGACTGCTTTAAAATTATTCAAATGTCAAATTTCTGATTTACTGTAATGCAGATGCTAGTTTTAAAAGTTGGCAGGAGAGTGAATTTTACATATTCAATTACAATTCAGTATTACAAGCAATACTTCTACCTCTATTAATGACATAGAGTACAATACAGTATCTTGAAAACAGTACACTGCTGCCTTCAGTGTTCCCATACTCCCAATTCAAAGTTGACAAGACAACATTTCAGAAGCCCTGCAAAATCTGTTAGGCTTTTGGTAGGGATATTTGGTAGGAGAAATCCTTGCATATTCTGAAACCAGCTAGCAAATGTTTCCAAGGGAGCCAATTGCACCCATGGAAAAAGAATTGGGGTTACACCACCACTGACCTCATTCATCACTTACTGACAGTGGCCTAGATAAGGTTTGCAGTTTTTCCTGTAAACGCTGCTTTGGGAAGTATAAATGCACCAGGTGCAGTGACTCAGTTTCACACTAACCCATTGTTTCAAACCAACAATGGGAGTATACATCTTCCACCAGTTGCATGCAGTCCATATGAACATATAAAAAAATCAGATAAAGAAAGCTACATATGTGATGATGATTACTTTGTTTTGGATCCACAGCATATGATTATATGCTTTCTTTATAAATGTTACCTGAATCATGTCCTAGATCTGTGCTCTCGAAGCTTCTTTGACCTGTTAGAATATCATTGGATGCTCTGATTTTCTGAGATACTAACACAATTTAATTACTTGGATATACCAATAACTACAATATAAAGACTTAGTAATGACATATTTACAAATGACAATAGGAACAAAATATGTGCCTTTGCTCAGGTCCCCAATTACAATGCTGACTGAAGAGAAAGAGTTTTCTCTTTTACCTCCATATTACCCCAGAAACTGTTAATAAATTAATCCAGAGTTTCTTATGTAAGGGAGTCCTTCCCACACTGATGGATTTTAATAGCAATTATATTTGTTTTCCTACACTAAGGCCCATCACAATGGTATCTAAGTATTCTCCAAAAATTCAAAGCAATGTATGACAAGAAGTATAACTTCCACTTTTCTGACTCAGTATCTTCTTTGCTGAGAAAGTATTTTTAACTTGCTTTCTATTTCCTTGTGCCTTTTTACTTCCTTTTTTTGTGCATTTATATTTAGCATGTCGTAAAGGAATAAAAATAGATGAAAACACTATCCACTTTACAAGGACATTTTTGTACATAAATGTTCTCCATGCACAACTAAAAACACTAAAACCATAGAAAAAATGCGACTGCACAGGATGTGAAGGCAGCTTGCCAAACAGAATGTATTCAGTTAGAGGTGAGGCCACGCATGTGTTAAAATTTAGCCTGTTTAGCCACTTGGTGCTAAAGGTAGGTAAGCAGATAAAAACCTATTTGCTTCCGAAGAAGAATTGGGAATACAGAGTTTAGTGTATGAAATGAGTTGAAGCTTCCGCCTTGCATCCTTTCATGTCTCCTACCTTGAAATACTGAGTCAGAACCAGCACAAATTACATGCTTCTCCTCCCTTGCTATCTCCTACGCTCCAGATAGTGGTCCCAGAGTGAAAGATAAAGTAAAATACTAGCCATATTTTAGTCAGTATTTCACCACCGGAGAAAATGAAGATGGAAGCTGTAGCTTGGCTGTACAGTTTCTCCTCTGTGGGAAAGACAAAAAGTGTGATTTCTATGTAGCCTTAACCACATGCCTTCCACCACATAGTGCAAACATTTCTGACAGATGAATTGTCAGTGGGACAAGTCTGCTTCTCCTCAAACACCTTATCCCATAAATCAGCATAATGGAGTATATATGAGCCATATTCTGAAAATAGTAAAAGAAGGGCTTTTCCTGATAATTCCCAGCATATATTTAACTGTATTCTAGCCTGAACTTAGCCCTCCTTTGAAACTTCAGTATGATGCCACTAGGTTTGTTCACGTCTGACTCATTACAGGATTACAAAATGGTACTGTTATTTTGTTTACAAACTGTTTGATTCTGTTATCTTATTTTTAAGTTTTTGTTTGTTTGCATTTCTTTATTGTTAGTTTTCAGTTGATTTCAAGATAATTTTAACTCAGTTTCATTTGAATAAGTGGTAATTAAATAAAACAAAAGCCACAAAAATATTTTTGTTCTTAAGCTTGATTTTGCAAAATATATTTCCAATAAGCACATCTAGGAATGCAATACTTTTGACTACCTGCTCACTATTTATGCAGCATTTTTCATACAAAACTACTGTTTTTATTTTGGTTAGTCTTAGCCTTTTTAATCAGCCTCCTTTCACAATTGTTTGCCATTTTGTCTTTCTGAACTGATAATTCTCTCTTTGTAGATTCATCTTGTGTATTGCAGGTTGGACCTTACATTTCTGTATTCTTCAGGAATTCACATAGATATTAAACTCATCATGCAACAGTAAAGACTTTTTCTTGCTCTTGTGTTTTTCTTTTGCAAGATGTAAAACCTCTACTACAATATTAGAAGGCCACTTCTTCAATATCCAGCGTGATATTGAGCCATTATATCTAAAGTTAATGTGTGGCTCCATGAAAGCAAAAACCAAATCCTTAGAAAAATATATCCGAAAAGAAATTAAGTGCAAGTCAAATGTGAACGTTATCATAAATGTTGGGAGATAAATCTCAATAATTAAATTACCTCTAAAAAAGTGACATAAAATATTCTAATAATATCTTAAGTAAAGGTGTCATATATGGATATGTTTATACTATATATATATGTCATACATGTATATAAATCACTCATTTGAAAACATCATTCCTATGTGAGATTCAAGTTTCAAAAGAATGCATTGGTGTACATTGATTAACTACACAGATTTGGATGAATCTTTTCTGATCATACTATACCTGTATGAAAAGTAACTACCTCCAGTTACTTTTCCTGTAACTGTTGGTAGTAACCCCAAACTGATCATGTAGGCTCCATATTTAGTCAAGAGACAAAGACTGACACCTTCAGAGCAATTTCATGCTTTTGACAGTATTGGAGAATCTGCTTTGGAGCAACAGAAAGGTTTTAACAACATTTAGTGTTTATTTTTAAGGCAGCGGATTAAAAGAATTCCCTGACATCTCAGATCAAAATCTTTTCTTGATCTTTTCCCACTGACTTGATTAAATGTCTATGGCAAACTGATGCTAAAATGTTTCACATATAAAACATAAGCTGCAAAATTGATGGTAGGTATCCCCCTTGCCACACTTTTATACACAAAAGGTTTGCAAAAGCTAACAGCTCCTGAAAGCAAGCATTGCATCAGGCTCTAATTATCCACAGCCACGCTGAGGAGCACAACACTGCTGGGTTAAACCTTCCTTCCATTGCTTTGTCTCACTGCTCTTAGCAGGTGCTGCGATGGAGAGAAAGGCATTTCAATCATTATCTTTCACATGGTTTTCTGCTACTGTATTATAACTGTTTTGTAGTTAAATAGAAGACTTCATTCTTTAGGACTATCACTGAGGTCTCAGGAGCATAAGGTTCACTGAAATGTGTAAATGTGGGAATGGGGGAAAATACAGAGTAATTAAATTAACTATGAATTTTACTTCTAATGCAGCTACAATTGCATCCTGCTCATCTTGTTTCAATAATCATTGCCAATTTCAGTTGGAAAATAGATATGAAGACACAGAATAATAATAATAAAAGTAAGAAGATAATTCCTTACCTCTATTAGAGCCTAAAATGTGATCTGCATGTATTTTATGTAAGAGTGGTGGGAATACAGTTGTTTAAAACTGTCTTCTAATCAGAAAATCAAGATACAGAATTCACAACTTGAACCCTTTTGTTCCTGTCCTAGTGGCTTTTTACCAGCTCAGAATTGTCAGCGACACACAAGTTGTGTCAGCCAGCAACTAAGATCATAAAAGGGAAAATATGCAAAGAGAAATAGTGCTTACTGCTTACTTCTCACTACAACAGCCATGATTTTCAATAATTTCCAATCTATGCTAACAAATAGCTCCTTTAAAAGCATTGATAGTAGCAATGGAAATGTATGTCCAGTACCAAATTATTATTATACTGCTAGGTTATTTGAAATTTCAGCTTGAAAGAATTGAAAGAGAGAATGAAGTATCACTTATTTTTTGGCTACTGAGAAAAATCCCACCACTTCTTCATACTTCCTTTTCAAAACCAAGGTCATAAGATTATTGTCAGAACAGTAAGATAACTATGAAGCCCATTTTCAAAACTCTCTTCTCTATCAGGGTGGTCAAAGAAGTTTTTGTGATCTCTGAAATCAGCATAGTTGCACTAATTTATAAATCCTTTCTCACTTCTGGAGAATGGTCTGGGTGTTAAAAACAATATAATGTATGAGGTTCTGCCTACTAGTATTTCATTAACTCTTTGGGAGATTTTCTCTTTAAAACTAGAAAGCAAATTCAGAATAAATTCAGTCTAATCAAGTTATCTTTGCACCTTCAGAAGACATTATCATACCTTCAGCTCACTGGGAGGAAATATTTCACTTTACTATCACCTCATCTTTCATCATCAACTGACAATTCATGGAAGGCAAGCAATTCCTAGGGGTTGTTTCACTGCTTTTAATCTCTGGATGTTGTGGCAGCCTTATCTGTGAATTTTCCTACATTGCCTAGCTCCTAAACCTCTAACATGATTCCAGCATAGATTTTGATTGATATTTTAATTTCCTTCATTAAAATATAATATATAAAGGGAAAGGAATCTTTTAAGCTCCCAACCAACAATGAAATTATACCTACATCATCATAGGGAGCTAACTTCCTATTAATAAAATTGTATATGACATTTCCATTAAAAAAATCTTCTGGTGTTATATTATTATGTCTGTGACAGCTCACTGTAAGTTCTATGGTTACATACTGATTTTAGATTATCACTTTACTGCATTTCTTTTAACACACATAAGAGGTCCACTTCGGAAAAACATTAATTTGTTTTTGCTCTAAAGGGGTAGTAAAAAGATATTTACTGAATGCAATTAAACTTTTGCATAATAAGTGTGATGCTTTTAATTTAAAGAAATTTAAAGAACCTCATGCTTAAGGGAAAACTGAAATTAAACTCCAAAGAGGTATAAAACACTTTGCTAATTTTATTAGTCAGTTAAATGTAGGCTTTGGACAACATAAAGGAATACCTCTCATGAGACACTATGAAACACAAGAAGCCAGGCGTAAGTGAAAAAGGAATATGCAAGGAAAGGCACTAGACTGGCCAGATAAAATCCCAGAAGTAGCTAAGTTTTTTAATTCTCAAGAATATGATTTCTGTCACGTTCCCATGATAAGACACTTTTAAGCACGCACACCAGCACAGAAGGAAAGCCTTAGGTTTCAAAACCATGAGACCTTTAAACATGTATAACAAAATAATTTTTGACTTTAGTAGCAGCGTATGATTTCAAGTAGTACCTTATAAAGCAACTCAGACAACAATTTGAAGAGTGTTAACAGTAACATCACAAGATTAGGTAGTATCTCAAAAGCAAAAATTAGTTTTCACAGAGTATCATTTATACACAAATTATTTATTCAGCTACATGATATATTCTGTCTGGGAGCTTGACCTCTGCATTGCCATCTGGTGATTGCAAATTTTGTGAAAAACACTGCACCAACCTCAGATTTTTGCTTGTTCAGAAGATTATCCTTTCTACATTATTAAACTACCTGTCATTTGACCTTGTCTTGAAAATCATTGTATGCCTCTCATGTCACTGCATTCACTGTTGACAGCTGGTGTTTATCACTAGAAGCTGTGGGGGGAAAATTACTCAATGTACAGCCTAGCCCACTTACAAAAGCAGATCAAATAAAAAATAAATAGAAAAGAGGAGTCCCTAAATACCAGCAGCTAACACTTTGCCAAACAGGGGGAATGTACAGTGGTTAGATCAGGTTTCAGTGTACAGCTGCTGTCAGCATTCCTACTGCTCAAGAAAACAGCTCGGTACCTGTGGTTTCTAAAGCACTGGCTTTAAAATATGTCAAAATGCAGCATGTTAGTCTGCAGTACAGCTATTTTCTGTGGTGGGCTAAAACCTAAACAAGGTAGTGAGTGATCACTGTTTGTCCCACACTTGTAAGCATCCATTACTGGCAACTGTCAAGATGAATTCTGGGCTAGGCAGACCTCTGTGCTCAGCCGTATGGCTGCCCCTCTGTTGTGATAAAACACCTGTCAGATGCAGAAAGCAGCATCAGGATGGTGATGTGGGGGACATCTTATTTTAGGTGTGAAATACAATCCCAGACCTGGCCAAGCTTGCTTAGTAAAACTAAGCTCTTGTATCATAGACAAACACAGGAATTTACCCTTTGGTAACTGCAAATATACTTGATTGCAGCTCAGTGGGGTATCCAGCTGAGTTCCTGTCAATCCTTTTGTACTGATGACATGTGCTGCTGGAATAGCCACATTTGAGTGAAGGTACAATAGATGATCATATTTAGTTTTCATATTTCTATGTTTAGCTTATTTTGAAAGCTCACTAGTGTTGTGTAGAAACAGAAGGGAAAACTTTTAAAACAGTTTATCTAAAATTCTGCTTCCAAAATATTTTCCTTCCCAAATATTTGGGAGGTCCCTCTTCTTCATTTGCACTGATCACTGTTCATTTTATTCTTTAGAACCCATTGTCCCAATTTTACCTTTCTACCATCTGAAAGATATGAGTTACACATGCAAGGGGCCAATAAAACCCCCTTTGGGTGGAAATAAAAACCTACTAAGAGAGTTAATGCAAAGACAATACCCTCCTCTTACGTAGTACCTGATTATGGATCAGAGGGTTGTTGGGAAATGATGTGAAGTATTGCAAAAGCTTGATCTAGAAGAGTATAAAACAACTTATATCCTTCCATGAATGCCCAATTCATGACAGCTATTGTAGTTCTTTCTTTTGACACAATAAAGCTTTTGACACAGTGAAAAAATGTGAAATTATATTATCTCCAATAAGCTTTAGTTCCACTTTCTTTACTCATCTTCTTTGCTTATATTATACCTGATTTAGAGTTTCAAACTGTTGCCGACACCGTGAAGCCTCCCTTGCTTCTACAGAACAACAAAATACTAATTCTATCTCCAACCATAAAATTAATTAGGCTTTATGAAATATTCCAGAATTATCACACAAATAATTAAGCTGGGATGGGCAGACAGTACTTTGAACATGCAAAGCTGCAAAACACACAAAAGGGTGTGCATTGCATGGCTTTAATACAGCAGTACTAACTCTGAGGGGCTCAGCCACTGAAATCCTGTGTATAATACCATTCACACAGCACTCCTAGCTGGTGAATAAAATTTGAACAAAGAAGGGATAAAGAAATGATTGATGAGTGTTCTTGCACATCAAAGGCTGGTAGGTGCACTCACATGTGACTTTCCATAGATTTTTCAATTTTGTGGACTGTGGGCTCATGGAAAGTGAGCTCATGGAAAGTTCTGTGGGCACAGAACACAATTCCTGTTGTAGGAAATAAACAGAAGTTTTAATTATTTTTTTAAAACATGCTCACTGAATAGCATCATCTTTAAGATGATTCTATGTAACTGGTTCTTTCATTAAATATGCTAAAAGTATTCCATTAGAGATAAAATAACTATTAATTAACAAGATTTTTAAAATATCATTAGCAAAAGCATCCCACTGCCTTTTCATTTGCTTACAGAAAAGAAGTTTTGGAAACCTGCGTCACTAGCAAAAAATTTGCATTTCATACAATGCTTCAAACATACTTTTAAAAGCGGAAATAACACTTGTATGTTTCCTTGAAACTAATTTAAGTCTTCTCAAATGCAATTCTGATTAATTACATGTAAATGAATTCTAAGTTATAAAGGGATTTCTTCAGTTGTCAAGGTGATTTTTAATTAACATACAATGGGAGTCTCTTTCCTGGTTTGCATCAGTACTTATGACGCTACCAGAGAAACTACAGCTCATCTTTGTAAGGCTCACTTAATGCTTTAAATATTTATGTAGTTTATTCAAATATAGAAATTAGGAAAATAAACACTACAGAACTGGTCTGTTTTTACATAAGAAATAGTGCTATCAATTCACAGCATTTAATTCATGTTGGATGGACCATGATCAACAAAAATGTAGTTGTTCCTGTAAAAACTGTGGCTAGACACAGCAGCAAAACCATCTGAAAAGTACAAGTTTGATCAGACAGCTTCAGCTTCCTGACAAAACCTTCAAATGTCTCAGCTCATCTTTGTAAGAAATTTTCAACATGAAACTATTTAATCCAACTAAAAAACTCCCATATTGTAATTGTGATATTTTCTTACAAATATGAATTCATTTTTTTTTTACTAACGGAAGTATAAAGACAGATCTAGATGCTGATTTAATTAGATGACAACATTACATACTGCTGAGCTCTGATGATCAGCAAAAAGCAGTCATTTTTTGTATTTATTTGGACTATAATTAAAAAGCTTAGGCATGTGGGATGAAATTAGCAAATACAAGGGAATGTTTGTCTTCTTCAGCAGACCAATAATTAATTCACTTTTTTTCATGGGGTTTAGATTCCTGTGTCAGTTCCAAAATCTGTGAGCTCTTCTTTCAGTGTCCTCTTCACAGAGGTTTAAGATTTAAAGGCCAGAAGGAACTCAGAGTCATCTGGTCTTTTCATAACACAGGCTATAAAAACGTCATGCAGTAATTCAGGAATTAAGGGCTTCATTTCTTAGGGTTATTGTATGTGTCTCAGAAAAATGTCGTGGCTTGAATTTAAAGTCATGGTGTAACTACCAAATCACTGAACACATTTTCCCAGAGACTTCATGTGAAAGTATATTGCCTTTATCTAGACTGATCTTTTATCTAAGTTTCAGTTTCCATGTACGGGCTATTTTCCCTTCTGCTATATTATAGAGCTGTTTATTGCCCAAAATCATTTGGATCAAACTCTTTTGGAGCCTTAGAAAGCGACACCCTTTACTTTCTATTTGTTAAACTAGAGAGTTATTTTAAATTCATAATACGAGAGATAAATAAGAATTTAACCACTGTTTTAATCCTGTTATAATTCATCTCCACCAACAGCCTTTACAGCATCACCACCATGCTTTTACAGCATCATCACCAGAACTGAATGTAGTACTTCAGCAACAGTATCACTGATCCTGAATACTAAGTAATACTCCTTCTGTAGTCCTGCATTGGTAAGCAGTTGTCAACACCGACCTCAATATCCTTTTCAGTGTCATTACATATGAGGATACATCTAGCAGGTACAACACTCAGTGTTAATTTTAATCAATTTTTAAAAAAAATATATTTAACTGCACTATAGCAGATATTCCTCAAATAAAACTGCAGCTCTAAGACCAAAGATAACTGATCATTCCATGGCTATTTCTTCTCTTTATTTTGTATTTATCTTCTTTTTTCTTCTTTTTTCCTGTTTCATTTTCTCCCAGGTAAGCAAAAGGTACTGAATATTGTAGAAACACATGCCCCACTTTATAAAACACCACTTTTGTAACATCTAAGTCATCCAAATGCTATTTGAGAATTTACTAGTACAAAAAAATGTTGGTTTTTAAAAATAAACTGTCTTTCTAGGAGGAGCACTACAGCCTTTCTGCTTGTCCACTTCTTGGAAGCAATTTGACAGGACTCTTCATCCATGCTTCTTCTTTGCCAAAACAATCTTCATCCTGAAACCCTCCTGCTACTGCAATACCACCTTCTTCCCTGGAGATAAGCCACAAGCCACAGTGACCTCAATCCCCCATAAACTTGGGGATGGCACTTCAACAGCAAAAAAAAGGCTTGACACATTCTTCATCCTCACCAATTCCACATATGAAAGCTGTCTGAACAAGACAACTTTAGAAGCACACCCCTTGCCCCAAAATTGAGGGGAAGAATGCATTTTAATTACATGGTGGATCGAGAGGCTCTTGAGAGACTAGATGAAGATGACAATCAGATTCAAAATGAATGTAATTTCCTAAATATAGCAGACTGCAATTAATCTGGTTGAAATATCAGTAATTTCTCCTAACAGGAACTATGCCCGTGCCCAGGCATATCATACAGTGCATGACTGACTTCAGTTATTTAAAGACCTGGGCAACACTTCAGGTTCTTCGTGACTACCTTCACTTTTTTGTTGTTCAGTTTTCTGTTGCTCGTCTCAATGGCTTTATGACACATTTTGTTATATTCAATCACTTTGTCTAAGTAGTGAGAAACTTGGTTTCTTTAAAAAAAGTACCTTGACACCTTTTACAGCTGTCCCATGACAAATTTTTGTTTGTACAGCAGCATCTCTATAGGGCCATCTGTATAGCCATGAAAATCTGACTGCAGGATTATGGTCCAACTCCACTATTTATTAATTATTTTTATATTTTCTTGAGTTTGTTTATTATTTTAATCCTCTGATCTCAAGATTTTTGAAGACCCTTCTACAAGGGGAAATAAAAGAAGTAATCTGGTTCGTAGGCACAGATTTTTAGATATGTCACCTGCTCTAGGAAATGTTTGATATCAAACAACAGTGAGATGACAGTCTAACAGAAGATTTTGGTACCTATATATTACATATCAATATGTACTATTTCCAAAGGATAACTTGATGAGCTTTAATTCCTGTTTCTTGAATATTAAAAGACAAGGTGATCCAAGCCAACCAGCATGCTAAACTCAATCTGAGCCCTGTGGGAAACATTGTGCAGTGGGCACCTCTACTTTGTCATGCTTTCTTGTATGGAACTCAGATACTATGTTCTGGGCTCTGGGAAAAAGTCTTTGTTCATTTTCTACCACCAGTATACAACTATATCCTTGGCAAATCTTTCAGAGAACTTATCTTTCTTTTAAACTGGTTAGAAAAGATTATTGATTTTCATATTTTCTTCCATGACTGTTTTATGTAATATACAAAAGTTAATCCTTGCATCAGGCACCACTAAAAGTCCTTTATTATAGATTCATTCCATAATTACTGTCACAGCTTTCTGTTTCCTTTGATATTCTTTCTTTAGCTTAACAGCACTCAAAGAAATTTTTTTAACAATGAAATACTCTAAGAGATGGAGTGAAAATGTTCCACACCCACCCTACATCCCAGACAACTTTTGTTGCCTCCTCTCACACCCTCACTCCTGCTAAGCTTCACTGTGCTGGATAAAAGGCGCAGCCATACGCTGCATCACCGATCATACCTGCCTGTGTTTGAAACATATTCTGAAAATTTCTAAGGGCTGAAGGAGTATAGAAACTCTGGAAAACATTTTATTTCTCCATCAGACATCGAGGTGTATTTGTGGAGCTCAGGCACGGAGGAGATACGTGCATGTGAAGATCCTGCTCTGCACAGGCTGGAAGGAACTAAAGGAGACTGAACAATTCCGGACTAGGGAGGCAGTTGAAAGAAGGCTTTCTGCTCTCTGACACTGAGATTCCTTCAGCTTGCTGTATGTGGTTGGTAGCTCTCCCATGTGTCTAAAATACCAACAACATCTGAACCTCTCAGGGAGTTGGAGCTTAGAAAATTATTCGATAAATCTTCCAGTATCTCATCTTCTTTTGAAAATATAAGAAGCATAACTTTATATACTTTTAGGGTGACTGGAGAGAAACAAATCTTTTCGGTGATGTATTTATGTATTAAGAAATAGAGAAAACAGAACATAAATAAAAACTATTTTATTGAATTTTGTTTCAAATACTAGAATATCTGTATGTTACAGTCAATAAGTGCAGTAGTTCATTTCAGAAGCTAATTTCAAATACAACATTCATGGTGCAGTTGAGCAAGGAGTTCTACACATTAAAGGAGAAAAAAATAAAATTTTCAATAAATGGACTGCTAATGTCTATTCTTTTAAAAAGGAAAAAAAAGTACAGATAGGAAGGATGCAGATACTGATCACCATTCATTCCTCAAAATTATATTTAGAATCTTTATCTTTGAATTAAGATGCCATTTAACTGTAAAATACAAAACACAGAGGTATTGATGGTAGTTTTTATGAAAGGAATGGCAAGAGTTTCCAAATATTTTATAGTCTTTGGGAAAAGAAATGAGATGCTAAACACATAAAATAGAGGGATATTTTTCTTTAAAAATTCCCTTCCCTTCCCTCTTTCTCTTTCTTTATTTTCCATAGAGGAAAACAGGTATTTCACTGCCCTCAAAATAAAAAAGAAAACCTCATGGGGCTTAAAAAGCTTTGAAAAATCGAACTACAAAAGATGCCTAGGAAAATATAGTATTTCAACAGATAATATGTCTTCTGAGGTTTGGAAATCAAAACTATGACTTCCAAAAATCAGTGTTAAGATTAAACAATAGCAAAATTAAATAGAGAAAACCAAACAGTGGTGGTGGTTTTTTTTTTTTTTTAATTGAAAGCTCACCGGGCAGTCTATATAGAATCATATAGATAATTTAAAGCAAGAAAAAAAAAAAGGTAATCCAATTCAGCCAAACTGCTGGAAATAAAGATGTCCTTGTGCTCCTCCAGATCCCCCAGTTCAGTTTTGAAAGCTGTATGTTTAATGTTATTAAAACAGCTACAGAAAAAATCTATTGTATATCACCCCCATTTTTATTCTGAGTTGCCATGAACAGAATCTGTCTTACTGAGTGTAGCGGTGCATTATCTTTAATCTATTTTTAAACATAAAGACTTCTAAGGTCATTGTTAATTAGAGAAAGGTCCCAGTTCTTCCTAACTTGAGGCTGTGGATGCATCACTGTGGTTAAGCAAATTTACCTGTTTGGATTAATATAAACATTTGAGAATTAGACTAGCTTATCCCACTGGGTTTCCATCATTTAACTAACTCTTATTTTCTGGGCAGGAGGCAAGATAAACTTCTTTCATCCAAATAATAAGCAGTACTGCTAATAAAACATAATACTGCATGAAACTAAGAGGGGCAATCTGTTAATCTGCTAGTTTCTTCACAGAATTATAAAACTACCAGAGGGAATAAAATAAATGTCAGAGAAGTAACGTCAACAGTAGCATTATAAGGACAGAATCAAGGAGAAAGAAAATGTCAAGGGAACGTTGTACCTAATATACTCCCTTTTAAATTGCTTCACTACTAGAAATGAGGCAATTGAACAATAACCTTAAATTATTTGCAAGAAACCTGACTGTAGGGCATTTTCCTCTTCATCAGCTATACACTGTATATTCAGTACAATTTGAAGAGTAGTGTTCTGAGCTGGCTTACTGAATAATACCTATAACCTTACAGATAAGAAACTGTCACCTAGCCACTGCCCTGCCACCCTGTAAAGTCCCAAAATACTGTGGAGTCTGTCCTCTCTTCAGTGAACTCATTTGGTTTGTGATAAGGCATTTTATATTTCCTTATTGCTCAGTGCCATGAACTTGCAAATTGTAAACCCATTTAGACTGGACAGTGCTACCCAGCCAAAGAAAATGGGTTTTACCTTTATTTAGCTCTCAGTAGTAGTGAAAATAAACATATATCTTAGCAAATATTTTCCACTGCAACCTCATTTTTAATGCTTGGTGGCAAGAGTTGCTTCACAATACAAACCAAAATTCAAGTGTAATAGGAAATTATTGGTTCAGTTCCGGTTCCAAAGCCTTTCTTTCAAATATTCACCCAGCCTAGCATATATCTCTGGATGAACTTCCCATTGGTACTTGTCATTTCTACTTCCAGGAAAATAAAAATGACTACTAAAAGAAGTGGGTTTATGCAATGGAGGAAAGATAGCAAAACTAAACTCATGTCTCTCTAGCTGTTGTGCTGAAAATGGAAGATCCAATGACCCTCACAGCCTTACTCCTAAGAAGTCTTGAGCCAATACCCACTTAACAGCAAGAACTTAAAATACAAGAAATACAAGAGAATGTCAGCTAGAAGTCTGTGGTGCTAAATCCTAACAGAGAAGGAAAGTCAATATAATATTCTCACCCCAGGTATTTCTCATGGTTGGCAGACCTATATATTCTTCTTGTCTGAATGATTGCACACTTTTGCTTTGACATTTTTAGACTTGTGAAAATACAGTTCTACAGCTGCTTTTAGTTTAATAAGGCATATATGGAAACTGGATTTTACCTAAAACTTGCATTAATTTGCAGAAAAAAATGTCAGGTAGATTTTCCTCTCCAAGCCATTCCACAAATCAAGCAATTTGGATCAACTTCAATAGAGGATTGATGAGTGAATTTCGTTCCATGGTATTATGCATAAGTTATAAGCAAATGTTTTGTGTTGAAGAAATAAACAAAGAACATTTTAAAAATCCAGTGTTGCATTTTTTTCCTTTCTGAAACTTCAGAAAGATTCTTTTAATATCCATTACCATGGATACTAAACCATGCAATTGAATATCTTTCTTCCAACAGAAAGAATATGTTTCTTCTTTGCTATGGTCTACTTCTTTTCCACTGTGGTCATACTACTGACCAAGTTGATTACTACAGTCTGTGACTTGAATTACCAAGAGGAAATGAATCAGGTAGCCAGGAAAATGTTTATATTAATGTTATATAAGTACTGGCAAAGAGTGGGATTCTGTAGAGGAGAGTAACTTCCAAGATATCCCTTACTGCTCCACATTGTTTTAAGATGCACTGCTGGTTTCTCCACATTGCAGTAAAAGCCAAGCCAACAGGTAAAATAATTATTCTTCAGTAACCGGATTTTTACAGTTTTTTTCAAGCATATGTTCAGCTTCTTGGTAGTATTATTTGTCATACAGCATTAAAATGCTACCTTTTTCTTAACTGCATGTACAATAAAATAAAATGGACAGTTCTCATTTAAATAAAAACTACCTTGCAAGGAGATATGCTAAGAATGAAATGCCTCTAAAATAAAGTGCTCTCTTAAAACACTTTTTATGAACACCTAGAGACCAAGTCATAAACCACACTTCCCACAGTCAATCTGAATTTGTTTTTATGTTCAGCATTGTTCAGTGAAAGTAGAAATCTGTAAGAACAGTTTAGTCCATTATATTTTTCCCAGCTCTGCTGTGTAACTTGCTTTCAGAAATCATTATTATTTTACAAAAAGTGTCAATTTTCATCATTATTTGATGAGGAATCTTTCCGAATCAGATATAATGGTTTTTCATCAATCAAAGTTATATTTTGATCCATCTGACCTCTTCAGAGAGCTTCTCAATTGTGAAATACTGTAAAATAATTCTTTTTCCTGATGTATTTGTATTATTTTATGTTAACAACAGTTAGTTCAGTTAGCAAAGTTATATGGACAGAAGCCTATTTTATGTGAAAGGGTCTTTAAGCAAAAAAAAGGGTTTTCTCTTTAGTAGGAACTAGGATGAGCAGTAAAACTCTAAGCCATTTCTATCTTACACTCCAGGAAATTTACTAACATTACTGGTTCAGACAGCCAAGGTATAGCTTCAGCTGCAGTGACTTGTCATGCAGCTTCAGATCTAAAGGCAAAACTAAGACTTTGGGTTTTCATGTTCTATGGAATAAGTAGCAAAAAAAACCCCAAAAAAACCCAACCAACCAACCAACCAAAAAAGCCCATGCTCACCCTTCCAACAACAACAACAAAGCCCTATTGCCTTACCTCTAGGGTTTCAAAGTAATGTCACCAGCAGCACCACTGGGACATCAGTAAGTTCTACATTATGAATGTGCTGTGGAATTTGCATTGAAGCATTGCCAGCCTTGCCGAAATTAATATAGGAGCATATGGCTGCCCAGCCCGCTGGCATTGCCAGAATACACACAGGAGGAGGAACTGAAATAATCCCAGACACTGTCAAAAGTCTGCATGAGCCAACATACACTAGCACATTTACACCTGGATTCAGAGACCATAGCAACAAATGTCAGGGGTTTGGAAACCCTCCTGAAACCTCATCAGACTTACCCAACTTCTACAGTTCTGAAATGAAATGAAAACATGAAAGGTTTGTAGAGGTATTGAAGAGCTGTGTTAAATCACATTTGTAACTTTGTTTAATTCTCCATCACACACAAGTTCCCTGAAGAGTTACTTTCAAATTAGGAGCAGCAATCCCTTCGTGTTTTAAAATTCCCTCTTTTGTTGAATAACTGTGATCCCCAACAAGAGTAATATCATCCAGTAGAGCATCATGGTATGTGAAAATCAGTGCAACATGGAGGGCAGAAAAGGGCATGCAGATTTAATGTATGTCTTCAGATTAAATCCCCTTTTTTACTTATATTTCCAGTATCTTGCTAACACTTACCTCTCATGCTAGATCCACAGAGGGAATCATGGGGCCACCTCAGGTTCTTTTGGGAAATACTGGGTAGCTGTTACCAGCTAAGTTACCAAATGCCAAGAGAATAGTTTTTCTAGACAGTATTGCTGGTTTATCATAACTAGGATGCTTGACAGTTCATAAAAATGCGCC